>BPLR01009397.1:0-24482 GCA_021605095.1 Caerostris extrusa | reverse complement strand
AAAGTAAATGAGGGCAGTCTTGCGTCATAGACTTTACCGTCTCCTCATTAAGTTTGGGAATAGAATTTATGTTTCCCGCTGGTGCAAAAGAGTTGCTAAGTGTGAATGGGGAGTTAGTCTCCTGGTGCTTTCTTGCTTTAGCAGTCAGGTGCGCCGGGGGCTTTATACCCTTCGGCATCAGCCGGTCTTTTCTCTTTGCGACCGCTTGTTGCTTCGCGAGAGATTTAGGGCGCTATCATCAAAATTGGGAGCGCTGGGACTTATTCGGTTGCTAGGAGCTCTCAAGCGTAGGTAGAGCCCTTTGGCTCCTTTCCTCAATCTCACTATATGATAGTATTTGAAATAGGGATAGCCCATATTCAAATTTGATATTGTCCAACAGCTTGTACATTGCTGACATCTCAGCGTGATGTTGAGTCGCAGCTGGATCTTCAGCTTTTGAGTTTCCCGATTTTGGCTGCCGTCTGAGTTAATTTGAGCTTGTAGCCACAAGCTTTTTCGAGAAGGCCCTGATTAATATGGACATATTCGTCCGATATCTCCCTTAAGAGGGGCAGGTTGGCAAACAGTTTGTTGAGTTTCCATCTCAATGTTTTCGGGTATGACCACCGGGCTTTCCGGGGATTCTATGATGAATCCAGCACTGAGTGGTGGAAAATCATCTAGTAATCTGATGAGGTAGAATTCATGATTGCAAAAGAAATAAATAAAAGCAACCGCAAGGTAAAGAAAAGCAAAAAACAGAGCTAAGAAAAGTGTGTTTACAAAAATTCCGTTAGGGATCAGGGCTGGTGAAAACACGTCCGCTCGCTTCAAGTACCAAAACCGGAATCTCAAAAATTTCAGCTGAAATTGTGCTCCCATTTTTAGTCATGGAAACATTTTTTCATTACGTCAATTAAAAAACAAACTTTATTCAAAAAACTTAAAGTGGCAACTAATTTTCAAGTGTCAGATTTCGTCACTCTTTTTACCATGTGTTTACTAATTTCAAGTAGGAGGCAGCTGATTCGGTACTAGTTTTAAAAACGTAATAGCTGTTATTAAGTTTGACAGCGATCACCTCATCTGTAAACGTACGATCCATGTGTTGCTAAATATTATTTGAACTCGGAAGTAGTTTTTTCTCAGGGATTTCATTTGTTTCGCTTTTTCGTAATAACGTACGATTTTCTGAAGATCTAGAGTAAGAAAAGAGAGTTTCATATTTGTATAATTATATGTATTGTAGCAAGCTCAAATTAAAAAAAAAAAAAAAACTGAAATTTTTCTTAAATATATATGTTCTACAAATAAATTTGTTATTTTCTACATGATCGCTTTTGGATTATTATCGTTAAAATGTGTGCGCCTAATAAAAAAGCTTATAACTAATATAATATATAACATTGTATGATTTTCCATACATATATATATGTTTCATGAAGTTATATTAATTTATTATGTTAAATGCTCATTTCTTATCCTAAAAATATATCTTCCTTTGTTTAATTGTACATTTCACAAACATTTTGTTTTAGTTCCTGATGTTTTTTAATGGCATAATTATTACAATAACATTAGCGAAGTTTCACTAAAAATTTTAAATTTCAAAATATACTCTGTTATTAGAAAATGTCTAATATTTATTTATGATGTATAAAATCATCAAAATGTTATGTTTATAATTCTTTTGAATTGAAGCTTCTTTTGAAGGAAAAAATTATAGAACCAGAATTTTTACTTAGTTATTAATTTAAATATATTATTTTATATTCATAAGTTAATATATAAATAACTATTGAAGATAGCAGTTAATTAACATGGTGTATTTAAAAAGCAATAAATCAAAGTTTAACTAAAATTATTTATGTAACAATCGCTATTTAAATCATCTTCAGTGTACAAAACATCCATTTTTAATAGTGTTTTATGTAATTTCACATAGAATAAATGGGGTTTTTTCTGACGAAATTGCTGAGAGTTAATAAATATGTTAGTGTAATTTTTTAAAAGTTAATGTAGAAATTTATTAATTAAACTGTATTTTATTCACAAATCTTTTCAAATTTAGAAGATGGATCCAGAATCTCTTAGTGCCCCTAAGCGTTTCATCAAAACCTATCAACATTATATTAATGCTGGTATAGACCTCACTGCTGGATCAATTGGTATGAAATTTTTTTTCAAAATTTTGTTTGTTTTTGTAATATTTGACAGGTTTAATTGTCATTAATTTCTGTGGTCCTTTTGTTTTAACCCCCTTTTCATATAACAGTTGTATTATTGTTTTAAAAGATGGATTATTAGAAAATTTAAGCATTTCTAAAATTTTAATATGTATTGTTTTGATAGTAAAACAATGTACCAAGCCGCTAATGATCACTACAAGCCACTAATGATTATTTAACAAAATGTTGTTGGCCATATTTATGTTATGATCTATAACCAAGCACATTTTAAATATACAAGCAAGTGCTTGTGCAAACAATGAAAAATCTCTGTAAGGAACTTCCGAGTTATATTTAGTATTATTATTTTTCAATTTCAATAAATTTTAAACTGATATCACTTTTAATCACTTGATATCATTTGTAAGATGTTATACACTATGTAAAAGTAGAAGGACACTTGATTTTGTAACAATAACAGAAAAATATTTTATTTTTACTAAAAATTTTATTAGAATTATTTTACAAATATTTTAAAATACAATTTTAACATCAGAATTATGATATTCAAACATAAAATTTTAATGGCAACAAAAATAGTTTCTCTTTTTGAAACTTTGTAAAAAAGTAAAGGACAGCATTATTATGGATGAAACAATAGTGATTTTAATAAGGAATGTTCTTCCCATTGGCCTTTATAACTTCAAATATTCTGTTTGGAAGTGAATTGTATAGAGATTGAACTTCTGTTTGACAAAAATTGTCCCACGAGTCATTCAATGCTTCTCGAAGCTGAGTTAGCGAATCAAATTGCCTTCCATCAGCATAAACTCGACACAAACTAGCATTGCCCAGATGTTTTCCACTATATTAAGGTCAGGACTTTTGGCTGGCCATGGTAAAACATCCACATTATTTGTTAGGAACCAATTTTTGACTCCAGTCGCGGTGTGAATGGAAGCTCCGTCTTGCTGAAACTTCCACTCTTCACCCCCAAGTCAGAGCCATAAGGAAGAAGCTCAGAATTCAGCACTTGAATGTAGTCTGTATGTTTTTGTCTACCATTTAAGAAAACCAGACTTGTCCTTCCTCCGTATCCAACAGCCAACCAAACCATTAAACTCCCTCCTCCCATTTGTCGTGTTGAATAGTATTCGTCTTCATTCCCCAGACAATGCCAGTAGTGCTGATATCCGTCTGGACCGTCTAAGTTAAATTTCTTTTCATCGGAAAATATCACAGACGTCCGTTCTGTAGTCCAGGACATGTGCTCCTTAGCCCACGTTAAATGGTTATCAATGTGAGCTTGTATCCACTTAGGATGATGTTTCCGTTTTTTGAAAATGAATTTTTAGATCTTTTAATGTAGTTGTAAACTGTTTGCTTCATCACATGATTAAGTCCTGCTTGATTTCTTGCCTTTGAAACACTTCCTTTGTTCTTCTTAAGCACACGAACAAGTTTTCTTCATCATGTGGTGTTAACTTTTTCGGTCTACCAGTCTTCTTTTTCTTTCCATTTTTATAAGGATTTCTGATAAAGTTTGAAACTCTATTGGGGCTCACCTGCAACAATCGTGAAAGCAATCTCTCTGACACCTTCACCATCATTTTGATATGGAAATTTGGCCTTTTTTGAAAATGCGTTCAAAGGTATTCCTTTAGGCATTACTGAGAACGGAGAAACAGCGTAACTTTTAAACAAATTAGATTTTTTTGACAGAAAAGGATAAAAAAAAAAAGTACAAAATCACTATTTAACTAAAGAACAACTCACTAAATTAAATATATTAGCAAAGTGTCCTTCTACTTCTTTTAAGCATCAGAAATTATATATACTAATTTTATTATTAATATTAGTGGTAGATGTTTCATTTTAGGCAAAAATGAAAAAAAGGGTCATTAAACTAAATCTGCATAAATATCTGGTAGTTAGGAGAAAATAAGAGATATTAATTGGCAAAAACACTGTCCTTCTATTTTTTTCTTGCAGTTTATATGATACTCAAAAGTTCTTGGAATACTAGCAAGTTTCAAAAGAAATATCTAAAAGCACAAAATTTTGAGAAATCTAATTTTAAAAATTAGGTTTCTCAAAATTTTGTGCTTTTCAATGAAAGTCATGTGTTTTAGCTGGTGCTAGTGACACCCATTCTATATGTGTATACACAATTCACCCGAACATGAAATTGCTTTTTGAATGACATACATGTTGATAAGAATTATCAGAATATTATGCAATTGTTAAAGCGTGCTGATGCAATGCTTAGGCACTGTAATCATTGTACACCCGAAGCAAATGCACTCAAGTATTTACAGTCCAAATTCAAAGAATATGATGAAAATAATTCAGTTGAATTTTATCTATGTATTCGACAGATAGGACAGTGCTGATGAAAAATTCAACATTTGCAATAAAAGCAAAAACTCATTCATAATTCCTGCATTGCTAACTCAGTGATCATTATCATAAAATCTATATAAAATTCATAAGATGAAGCTGTTAGTTTGATAAACTTCAGTTAAAATTACTCTTTAAATAGAGAATGAAGCTACTGGTCACGTATTGTTCACCCTATTGTTATGCATTGTAGGAATGTTGAGTGTGAAAAGATCGATTCATCTCATATATCATATCTGATGTCCCAAATATGATTTACAAAATCCAAGAAATAATTGTGAGGTTTCAGATACAAAATTTTCAGCACATTACTGAAATATACTATTTCATCATTAAGAGTGCTGCACAATATAAAAAATAAGTATGGTTTCCTTAATATATGTCTAAAAAGCACAGTCATCTTTTTTTGCTATTAGTCATTGCAAATCAGAATGTGATGGAATTAGTGGAACTGCTAAGCATTTAACTAGGAGTATAATGTCCGTAGATTATTTGGAAAAAAAAAAAATCATCATTTTTATGGTACTTTCTAAACTTGTTTTTCTAGTATACCTAAAAATATGTTCAACTAAGATTATTAAGATTTTATACTTTAAAATGAAAACAAAACGCTGACTAAAAAAATTTGCTTTGGCTGTTTTGGATTTAGATGAGCAGCATAAGCATATAAATTAAAAAATGAACTAACCATCATAATCTGAGTAAAATTTTAAACAATGTAAAAATCTTAGTAACTGATGTTATACTAACCTTGTAAAAATTTTTAATCGAATAGAGAACTAAAATAATACAATGAACTTACTGAATAGATCTTTATTTTTATAGTATTCATCATAGGAGAAGAAAGTACCTAATTAATTTTATTTCAAAAATGGAAATTTCAATTTTTTTTTTATTCGTATATTCCTTTTTCAAATATGAAAGATTTTGTGGGACTAAGTTTGTGTGATTCTGAGATAGGTTAAAGTTTATAATAATTCAAAGATATGCACACGTCATATGAATATGAAAGATTCATATTCATATCTAATTCCATTGATAATAAATCAATCAGAATATGTATGACAGAAAAATTAAAACGATGTCATTTCCCTGAAAAATTTAAATTAGGACTACACATACTTGTTAAAGTCAGCTACTTTAAAAAAAATACCTTAATGTACAAAAAATGAATAATTTGGTATAATGAAATAGCTTAAAGACGGAATTTGATGTATAATATTATTGAGTTAAACAGTCATATTAAATATTTGGATTAATTTTTGCTGTAATCAAGAGCTAAAGTACTGAGGCTTGTTTGGAATTTCTTGTAATAGAACCAGAAATAACGTAATAACCAGAATGTTAAAAGTAACATAAAATACCAAACTGCTTTTTATATTTATGTTATATACATTTAACTTTTAGAAATATTATTTTAAAATTGTATTGCCTATTTCTGTTGATATTTGCTACTATATTCTCCCATTAGGTGGAGCAGCTTGTGTATTTGTTGGACAACCTTTAGACACTATAAAAGTGAAAATGCAGACCTTTCCGAATTTATACAAAAATAGTTTCATTTGCTTCAAGGGAGACTCTTGTTAAGGAAGGTTTTCGTGGGCTGTATGCTGGAACAGTTCCTGCTTTAGCTGCAAACATTGCAGAAAATTCTGTTCTTTTTTGTGCATATGGAGTGTGCCAAAATGTGCTGTGAAGTTTCTCATTAAAAAAGATGATGTTCTGATTTAAATCCATTAGAAAATGCTACTGCTGGATTCTTTGCTGCTTTTTTTCATCTTTTAGCCTTTGCCCTACAGAACTGATAAAATGTCGTCTTCAAGCCATGAGAGAGACTAGCTGTAATGACGTACACAATCGAACAAATATGTAAGTTATAAGCTTTATAATTAGTTCTTTAATACATTTTTGGTAAATATTTTTTTAATATGAAAAGTTAAATATATTTTCACAGCAAAAGTCAAGAAAAATAATTTCTGATCTTTTAAAAGGGAGAAAATTGCTAAGACAAAATTTCTTTTTCAGAAATTTGTTAGTTAAATTTTAAGTATTTAGACAAGTGTTTAAAAATTAAATATGTGTCTGTGAACAAATTACAATAATGCAACATTAGGCATTCCAAAAATGTTACTTTTTTCTGAAATAAATTTGCTTATAAAGTTCATATTTCTGTTCATAGTATATAGTACACCTTTTATTGGATCAGGCGATACTTTCTATCAAATTTCAAGGTTGCAATTATTTTGGAAAGATGAAGAGTAAAGGGGTCTAATTTACTTCATGAATAGTTTCAAAATTTTTGATATGATGTTAAAAACAATTTCAGTGATACTCCTGATAATTCCTGTTATATATTATAATTTTTCTCATTTAATTAATAAATGAATAAATAAAAATGATCAGACAATGACAAATAACTGTTTAAATGTTTTATTTCTAATTCTAAATTTTCTCAATAGCTGTAGGCAAATTAAAATGCATGCTTAAATGCATCACTTTCCTGCACTTTATGTCAATGTTATTGATTCATGGTACGTTAAATTAATCATCCTAAAAAACATTAGTATTTTTCAAGTTTTACTTATCAATATATATATATATATTCACTAATATTAATTAATTTGTAATGTGGTAAAGGGTGTTAAGTTTTTAAAAATATTGTAGATTTTGTAAAAGGGCATTATTCCAATATGATAATAGTTTTTGTTTTCTAATTCATAATAATTTATATTGAAAATCTTTAAACTTTTGTAAAAACCATGTATACATTCTTATTATAAAAGTTGAAGGGTTTTTTTTATGTTAGATTTAATAATTTTAAGCATGTTACTTCTATCATCCCTGAAAATAATTTATAAGTTAAATCTCTAAACTATTTTTACTTAAAAGAATTTTTTTCAATCCCTATGACTAGAAGTACCATATATTTCAGGGCTAACCTGGTCTCAGATTATAATAAACGTGTTCAGGTAGGTATTTTCTGTGCTGTATTATTCTATTTCATTTATAATGCAACATATTTTTAAGGATATGAATACAAATCACATGAAAGTATTTATTTATAATTGGCTTACTTTTTCACTTCATTATTATAAAAATCATAAACTAAAAAGAAAATGAGTCATTATTTCCAATACACTATATTCCAACACTGTTTCTTTAATATTTTCTTTAATGAATAGATATAATTGAAATTTTAAAAAAGATTGTTTATATTGGTTTCTTTGCTTTTTACAGTGGACCTTGGAGTTTGACAAAAGAAATTTTTAGAACTGAAGGTATCAGGGGTTTTTTTCGAGGTTTTGGAGTAACAGTTCTTCGTGAAATGCCAGGTTACTTCTTTTCTTCGGTGGATATGAACTATCTAGAAATCTTTTTAACTCCTGCAGGAAAGTCCAAAGATGAAATTGGTAAAAGGCTTTCTCATACTTTTTAGATATTTAATTATTGTAAAGAGATAAAGAATCTAATCTAATTTTTAATACAGGTCTTTTAGGACTATAATAGCTGGTGGAATTGGAGGAGTGTCATTTTGGGTTGCAATATTCCCTTTGCTGATGTTATTAAATCCAGGCTCCAGATTTCAAAAACAAATGATTCAACAATTGAAGTTACTAAACAACTTATAAGAAAAGATGGTAAAAAAAAAAAGAAATCAAAATTTTAATTATTTGTAATAGTTAAATTAATGCAACTAGAAAGTGCAAAATTTTTATGTAATGAAATTTCAACATAAAAATTGAATTTTCATAATTTATTTTTTATTTGAATTTTTAAATATTTTTCAATATTTAAATATTTTTTAATTAATTTTTCTATAAATACTATCTTACATTAAATATCAATGATTTATATTTTTCATGTAAATTTTATGACATTAAAATGGAATTTCAATTTTCTTTCATTTGTTTATCTGCTTTTTCCTAATTTGAAAATTATTGTAAAATTAAATTCCTTTTTTTTTTTTTTTCTGCTGTATATCAAACTGTATAATAATTTAAAGATATGAATATATCAGAAATTTTTTATATTTATATATTATTCAATTGAAATAAATTATTAATCACTCAATCAGTCAGAATATGAGTAAATATAAGTGAAATTTTATACATCATTTCAAATTTTCAAGCTCACAAGATTCTTAACTGTTTTTCATGTATTATTTGTTAATGCTGTTTTTGATTTTTATGATAATTTATTTTTATTTTTATTAGGATTTAGACGCTGTATAAGGTTTGGGTCCAACTGTTCTCAGAGAACATTTCCTGCCAGTGGAGCTTTGTTTGTTGCTGTAGAATATACTAAACAATTTTTTTAATTATGGACTGTCATATCTATCATAACTACTAATAAATTGCATTTTATTAACAATGTTTTGCTTTTTATTGTTTTCAGTCATGTCACAATTTGATTGATATATTGCAAGAATGTACAAGGAATGTTACTCATATCTTTTTTTTTTTAAATTTTTTTATAGTTTTAAAAACAATGATAATGAAAAGGAAGAGCTAATTATCTTAATAAGAAAAAAAGTTAGGTTTATTACTAAATGAAGTATTTTTTTCTTCTAAAAAACAGAAATGTTATTCCTGAATTCTATGAAATTCATTATGTTTTTAAAAGTAACAGAGTATTGATTAAACATTTTCAGTTCTGAATTTATAGGAATAAAATCAGTTGCTTAATAATTGTATTGATATACATATATTGTCCGACCACCGATAGTGTGGAAAATTGTGAGATTATGTCATAGGGAGGAAATGTTTTTTACAATGGATGTTATTTACACTGAAAAATGCTACTTTTATAATTAAAATTTTAGATTAAGCGATATTAAAAGAAAAAAATTCCACACTAGCTATTATACTTTTTGGTTTCAAAGTAACTTTTCATCACACATATCTAAGTAGTACTAACAAGTAATCGATTCATCCATTTCTTTAGTTAAATTGGATGTTTACCAATAGTAAGTGTTAGTAATATTTTCATGATGCAAACTGTCCATCTTTATGTAAATAAATTAAATGTTTCATAAATATTAAAAAAAATAGTACATTATTTTTTCATTCAGCAAGACCAGATAGGCCTGGTGGATAGTGCATTAGGTTTCTGGATTCGGGTAGATGGATTCAAAACTCTACTGGTGATGCATAGGCAGAAATCCGTGGCAGGCATCCGTGGAATGGATTGACCTTTTAATGGGGTTGAGAGGAAGATGGGAATCTTCTCAATGCTATCTTTGAGTGGTGCTCTTTCATAATTGGGGTGGCAAACTGTTAGTGCAGTGTAGCAGGTGCCCCTCCCCTTCTATAATGGACCACCCTGCATAACGCTGAATCTGCTACATATGTCATTCTAATTACTTAGAACAAAGTGCCCAGCATTCGAAAAAATAACCTGATTTGCCATGTTAATGTAGAAATTAGAAATGCAGCATAACTATATGAGGAATACTCAGGTTTTTTTTTTTATATTTATTTTTTACAATTTTGCAAAATTTAAAATACATACAATCAATTGATTACATATGTCTCCTTGTATTTCATAGTAATAGTGTCAAGCTTATTTTGATTCTAACGCTATAAATATGTTAATATCAGATAAAGTTTTGAAGTTTAATTAGAGATTAAAAAGGGAATCTGCTGAACAGATTGCTAGTTTTGCTCCTGGAACTTAAAACTCTTTTTTTTGTTATTATCAATTAAAGTATTTTTGTATGTAATTTGACAACATGTGCCTTCTCAATTCACTGCTATACTTTACTTTATTACAACAATTAATTTATTCAAATATAGTTGAAGAAAATGTTTTAGTTCCTCTTCAATTAGAAGAATAATTTTTTTAATAATCTTACCCTATAAGGCGTAATTTTCTGCGTTGTATTACATTGATTATGCAGCACCTTAAAATTTATCATTAGATTTAAGAATGATGACATTGTTCTAGTTTTCAGCCACATAAACACAGCATAAAATCACTTTTGGAATCATTGACTAATAAAATTACATCATGATCACTGTATTAAAACATTTGCGTATGAAACACTTAATCATAATTATTCTCTTCTGCCACTCTCTGATTATAGTAAGGCAAATGTCAGTTCTTTAGGTCTTCGGATACACGTTATTGGAAATGATGTTTCTATTTCTACTATCTCTCTTACTGTAAAAGACATTATCATTAATTTTATAACACCAGCTGCAGTCCTTAAATTTTTCATACTAAAAGCTAGCACAGTTATTACTAAGGATTTCTTCTTTAAAAGTCAATGAGGCTCTAGGGTTGGATGATAATACTAACAAAATTTTAAAAATTTGTCCTATGAAATTGTAATCCCTACCTATTCCTAAGCCTGGCTAAGATCCATCGAAACCAGTGAGTTATAGACTTAAGTCCTTACTTTCCTCTTCTAGTAAAATTACAGAAAAGGTAATCTTACATTATATTATATAGAATATGCAAAGAAGGAAAAAATTCCCCTTAAATTTGGTTCAATGAAAACTCTACAACTGACCAATTACTTAATACAGCAGAACCTCTGTGTGCTGACTTTGCTAAAAAATATGAAACAGCATTTAAATTTCTTGACATAGTCAAAGCTTTTGACAAAATTTGGATCAAGGGTCTTATTTTTAAATAATTTAGTGTCTTATTATGTAACTTCTTTCTATTCCCTTTCTTAATAAAAGTTATCTCTATGATACGCATTTTTTTTTTTTTTTTGATTAACAGAACAGTTTATACCATGAGAAAAATAAAACCTGTTGTCCTTCAGGATTTGTTACTTGTTTCCTTTGTATATATGATCTTCATGAATGACATTCTTCAAATAACTGACATTAAAGTCTGCATTATGCTGATTTATTATTCATACTGAATCACTACGCCAAACCAAAATCTTTTACAATATCGGTCATAATATTTTGGCTTGGTCGTAATATTTTATTATATCAATCTTGTGCGTTAGAAAATAAAATTAAATGTGGATAAAATGAAACTGTTATTTTTTACTTATAAGATTAAAAATACTAACAACGATATTACTATTTTAACAACACGGTTACTTAATGTAATGAAAAAATATATATATTTTTAAGAGGCATGCTTGACGAAGAAGATTACATATAACTACCTTATTAACACCTTCCGTACTAACTATAGTAAAACTCAGTGCATAAATATAATACACAAAATTCAAAAATTCTGAACTATGCATTTTTAATAAAAAATAACTAATCTACATGTACTGCATACGCCTTACAATAACATATGCAAGTGCAATTTAGTCCACCATTTCGTTCCAATATCCTACTAATTTTTGTAACTCTGTCTCTCATATAGATAATGTTCATTTTAATTTTTTTCAACCCCTTTATAATGGCTCCTATTTGAAAACATAAAATACTCTACAGCTGTTTATTAATATTAACAACTATGCCCCTTCTGGTTTCCCCTATTTATTAAAAGTGCTTCAAGAGTACATTAGTCATACACATTCTCTTCATTTTGAAAATTTATTTCTTCGTCATTTGCGAAAAAATCATATTTGGGATGGGAGAGAAAACAAAGAAAAGTGATTGTGCTCAATATTTTACTAAATGGAAACAGCCGAATGACTAATATTTTGACTACATTCATAGACGCTTTTTAACGCTTAACATTTTATGTGCAATATTTGGCTTAAATAGTAATTTGTTAAATTTTATTTATATCGCAGAATGTGATATTTATAAAAAAATTTACATAATTTAATTTATTTTCCTTACTTTAACTCTTAAATATAAATATTTATTAATTGCATCAAAAAATTAATTATTTTACATTTTCTTGTTTTGTTCTGCGTATATAATTAAATGCGTCTGCAGAAAAATAAAAAACATTAAATTAAATTTACAAAATTCTCACTAACTTCGTATTTGAGTGGCTACAGAGAGTGGCTTATAGGGCAATTGACAGTAATCTGTATATTATTCCCAAAGAACGCAAAGACCATGCTTTACGTTTTGATATCAATGAATAAAATCTGTATTTTCTTTTTTTCTGAAGAATCATCGCTTTTTTCCAAGCATTAAATTTCTCTTTGTCGACCGTCTGCTACTTAGGCAATCCCTCCCACTTCACGGGCTCCGTTAGTTAATTGATTCACCCCGCTCACAGGCTATTTTTAGCTCTCGGCTCTCGCTCCTTCATTATAACTGGTAAGTGTCTGTATTATGAACCTACGTACGGGAGTGGCAAGAATATATAACGCCTGCTCTTCTGGAAGTTGATGATTTGGGGAATGGAACTTTCCATGTAAAAGTATCTACAGCTCACCCCCAACCTAATGGATTTGGGATTATTGGATAACGGACTCGGATTAACGAATAGACTTGGATTAATTAATAACAGACTTGAATTAAAAAAAATAATGGAACTGGATCAACAAAGACTCTGGAATAATGGGCTTCAAATCTGTGAAAATCTTAAACGGATCAAAAAAGGAATTCTAAAACATGAAAAGATCATCTCAATGCTTCTCATTACCACACTTTTAAAAAACAAATTTTATATAAGATGAACTGCTTAAATTTCTACGTTTGTATGTATCCAGTGTGTATAGTTTAATAAAGCATTTCCTGTTTCAAGGAAGTGATACGTAAAAAAAAGAAGACATTAATTCAATAAACATTTCACATTGTAACTCTTCAATCTTTCTCGTCATGAGAGGTTTTTGTATACCTTTTTTTTATCGTCCCGTATTTTTTACTCTAGCGCGCATGCTTATCGGAAACATTACATTGTTACTTGCTTGCGCATGCATATCGGAAATTTTGCTCTACTGCGCACGATTAGAAAGCGATATTTTAAATAGGTTTGATGCGTGAAAACAGGACAGGGCTAGTAGGTAAGTCAGCCAGCTTTAGCTCGGTAGAAAAACAACAAAAGTAGCCAGTTTTACTACAATTTCTTAAGAAATATGGCAATGAATAGTTTTTATCTGATGGAGAGTATGTATTTGATGTAAAGAAAAGAATATAATGTAAAAATCTTTGTTCAATATGGTGAAATTGAATTGTCTAATTCTTGAAAATATTCAAATTCTGACTTTTTGATTTTAAATTTCTTTTATCTTAGATATTGGAAATTTGTGTTGTAGTTGAAGTAGTAGGAGAGTTTTCTCAAAGGTTGTCGAGTGAATTGGTGCTGTGGTGAAAATTGTATATAATATTTTTTTAAAGGGATTCATTAAGAGGCAACCTGAGCCTATCAAATCTCTGTATCAGTTTTTGTGTTTTCAGAGACTGCTGATGAAGTAGCTGGGATAGTAAGTCTTTAGTGATGAATGCGGTGCTTAACAGATGCAAGTTAATGTTTGAATGAATATGTTGTTTTTTTTTCTTTTTTTTGGGTGATAAGATCTGTTTTACTTCGATGAATGATAGATGATTTGGTGTTTTAAATTTTAAAATTTTCTTGGTCTTTCTCTTGGAGCATTTTAATGGCTTTATAGCCCTCTCCACACTGAATACATTAAAGAAACTGTGATGCACAAGCCGAAAGATTGTGAGGACAGCAGCATTGTTTTCACACAACAGAGTTTGTGCAGGAGTTGGTCAGATGAGTAAAGAAAAGCAGATTTTTGCACTATCGGGGTTTATCAAAAAATAATGTGATTTTTTTTTTTAATGTTTTTAGTGACAGCTTAGCGTACTTTGGCTTGATAGTGTTGAGAATAGTTATTGAAGCTGGAAAAGAAATTGCTGGAAAATCGTCAAAGTTCAGAAACTAAAAAGTTGTTTTTCTTTCTCGATTCAACATCTTTAAGAGTCGTTAATTTGGAGGCTCGGTTGCTTTTCATGGTCTTGGCATGAGTTTTGGGGTGTTCCTTCTGGAAACTCGAGGACAATAGTAAAAGATTGAGCTCTTTGTTGGGTAGTGATTTGTAAAAAATCTTTTACAATGTTTTTGGATTTGAAGTTCAGATCCTCTCTTGAGGAATAATCCATATATTAAGTGTTGGACACTGCACTCGCCATGTTAAAAATGTCAGTAAAGCCAGTTTGGATGTAAATGAAACTCAAAAAGATTGGAAATTTTTTTTAAAAGGGTGCTGGAAAGTGAGAAATAAAAAAGGAATAGGTAGCATACCTAATTTGAAGGTCAATATCAAAACAAAACAAAAATATTTACTACCTTTAGAAAGTTGAAGAACATGAGCAATTGGATTAGTTAACTTCTCTAAAGCCACATTGCCATTAATATGACCATGTATTTATCTTATTTATTGTCTTTCATTTTGTAGAGTACCATTAGAAACATTAATTATGTTGTTCTTTTTTTTGCGATTATGATCTGATGTTCATTTTTGTGACCTCAGTTCAACTTGTAAACTGTATTTAAATTACTTTTAATTTTAAATGTTTTAACTGAACAAAATTTCTTGTTGATTTTAGGAAATGCAGTGAATTAAAAAGGAAATATTGATGTCAATTGTTGGTACCAACTTATTATACATCAAACATCGAAATATTTGTTGACAATAATAAACAACATTTATAATCTTTTAACTAAATTTATTTTTTACTACTAATTACTATTGAATGTTTGCATAATATTTAGTATTTTCGTTGGTGCATCTCCAGCACTCAGTTTTACCAAAATAAAAATCTATCTTGCATCAATTTTTACCTATTTATTCAGATGAAAGAATTTTCCAACTGTAAATGTAATGATGCTACATCAACCTTTTTGCTGTCCCAATTTTTTAAAGCTTTTGTTGAAAAACTTAATTCAAATACACAGTGTGTCATCAGATAACAAAGAAAAATTATTTGAATCTCAAATAAGAGGTTTCTGAGATTTTGTGGCAAATCGTGGCTATCATCCCAGGCTAAAATGTTACTGTATCATAATGCTTTTGCTGCTTTTCATTTAACAGAATTATAAAATTTTAAAGAAGTTATTTTATTAACACCAAAAATTATAAAACAAGAAAAATGAGGAATTGTTTATATATGTAAAAGTGTGTTCTTGTGTGCTGTCAGGCTCTTTTGCCACAGTGGATTTTCAGCAATTTCTTTCATAGAATTAGAAATCGAAGAAAGTGTATTGGTTTTGTTTCAATAGTACACAGCTCTAATAAACAAGACAATGATAACATTATAGATGAGATTATTATTATTTCATTGGTTTGCTAGAAAGCTTTAAAGACTAATGAGATGAATGCCTATGGACTTCAATTAATCAATATTATAATTCCATAAATATAAAAACCGGTTGTTATGCATAAAAAAAAATTTCCCCTCCTACATCAAACTGTAGCGATACCTGCCATAAGAACTCTAAACATAAACAATTTAATTTTTGTCAAGCAGTGTGAAATGACAAATTAAATCTTCGCATCTAGAATCTTATTTGATCAAATTCATGTGGTGTTTTTTACATTCAAAAGTTGAATTTTTTTACCAGTAATAAATTATTTGTATCTTGTTGTTAAGGTTGAATGTTAACATTTCATTTCTGCTATATAATTTCATTTATTATTTAATTTTTTTCATATTTTGATTGGTTTTATTATGAGCAATTAATATATTGTGAAGTGGAGTACTGCTATATCATGAATAAGAAAGATTACTTGAAAAATATTATATGAGAAGTTTTCAATATATTAATTAGGATATTTGGTGAAACTGAAAAAAAATAAAGCTGCTATAAAAATGTATATTATTGCTGATATGATTTTAATGAATATCAAATTAACTAGATATAGAAAAACATTACAATATTCTCTTTATGGCTGATAGATTAATATTTCAGTGTTCCAAAGAATATTTACTGGTATAATATATATTGACCATAAAGTATTTTATGTTATTGAAATAAAAGGAATCCATTATTTAATTTAAAACATTATTACTATTCCATATTTGTGTTTTTCCTTTCTTCTGTATGTTTAATGAAAAAGTGTTATATAATTTTTTAATTTAATATATTCAAGGGAATTGATTGCATATTTTCATTGATTGGTATTTGAATAGAAAAGGTTCATGGTTCTGTTTATTCTGTTTTGCTTATCTTTATTATCCTTAACTTGTTTAAATAATTTTTAAAAATTCCTTTTTTCTTCCATATTTTCAAAGAAGGTATTAATAACAATTTAGTGTTGAAGATTTTCTTGATAAGATATAAATTCTTAGATCTTAACAAAAATTTTGTATATATTTGTGTTATTGTTGTTGTAGACTTTCAATATGTATTTTAAGTAAATATATAGTTGCTATAATATATGTAGAAAGTTATGTTAATATATGTTTGTATGATATATTAATATAAATGTATAATGTGTTCATTTTCTTATTGTTATAGAATAAAAACACTTTTTAATATAAAGAAACATATGTGGCTTCATAATGGGTTTTTGGAGCTCTGTTTTTGAATTATATTTATGTATCAGGTTAATTTATATATTACTTAAGAATTTTCATATTTTTATCATTCTCCTTCAGACATTCTCTGATGCATTAAAATAATATTCATATAAAACAATATAGTAGCTTCTGTTCAAAAGTAACCTACATATTTACATAAATTATTTTTATGAAATTTAAAATTATAGTCATTGATTTTGAAAAATATATCATCTCTAATTGTTTTGCTTCATTTGTGTATTAAGGCTGTTCAAATTATTCTACATAATGCTAAATTCTGATTTAATTATTTCCTGTTTACAAGAAGAAACTGTGCAAATTTCCTGCTAAATTTACTTCATTTAAATTATAGTCTAATAATGCATATAACCTGGCGTTCCTGGTTTCTGAAAATAAAACTTATTAAATATTTTATATCAAAGAGATAAGCTCCTTTTTTATTGCTAGCAAGGATGTCATTAAATCATGTTTTAATGTGAATAATGAATTAATAGGGTTTTTTTTTTTTTTGGTATAACATAAATGTTAAGAGATACGATATATTTAAATATGTTTGGATTTAAAATGCATTACTTTTATTTATTGGATTTTTATTTATGTTTTAATTAGCAAAAATTACATAATTCTTATGTTGTATTTATTAATTAGAGCTTGATAGTAAACAATGTTCCTTGTTTTCCCATCATGTACAACACATATAAAAATTTTCCACTCCTAATTCTAGACATTGTTAGACCATAACTAAAGCAATCTGATCTCAAATCAATCCCAGCAGTTTTAAGTAATTGGCTTTGTGCTTTGTTTATAGACATAGCAAAAGTAAGTCGTATTGGGAATTGAAATCTTTTGAATTTGAATAATGTATCATATTTTATCATAAGTATCCTGGAGAAAAAAGACTTCTTCTTTAGCACATCCTGTTTCTCTCAACCTTGTGCTGAGAAAGCCACCCCATCCTAATCTCACCACTATGTCTATCAAATTTCGATCATTCTGTGACTAATTTCTTGGATTGAACTATGGTACCTAACAGATTTGTTTATATACTTTGAATCTCAACACTGACAACTTTGGAGGCAAGAGTCTAGGATTAAACCAAGACAATTTTATTGGTAAGAAATTTTTCTTATTTATTAAAAAATATTTTAGGTTATTACAATTCAGCAGTTAGTATGTTTAATTTATTTTATGTTGGCCTGTCTATGAACAGCGTAAAAAATAATATGAACCAAAAAATAAACTTAGGGCTGTATGGTTTATATAAAAGGCTTTATAAATGCTGTGTTTCTTAAGAATAAAATGATATAAGTGAAATATATAATGGCCATGGTAAAAAAAGTTAGTCTAAAACAATATCAGATTTTTCTATTTAAATTAATTATTATGTGTGTTATTTCTTTGCTGGTTTATTATGCATAATTCATATGTGAAAATTAGGGCTTCTACTTGTTAGTACTAGTTACTTGTAGTTTATTTTAACTAACAATATAATTATTATTAATTATTAAAGTAAAAAAAAATGCTAGACCAATAGATTGTTGTTGCATTATTTGCTATTAATACTTAAATATAAAAAAATTAAAATTAGTGTGCTCTTCCTTAAAAATGTTCTGAATTATCAAAGTTAATTATATCTATTTAGATTTCAATGCTCACCAAGAGCAACATTTCTTTTTTCTTTTGTCAAAAAAAAAAAAAAAAAAAAAAAAAAAAAATTATTTACTCAAAACATAAGTTAATAAAATTATTTTAAAATATAATAGTAAGTAAATTTTATAATAGCAAAAGCAAATATTTGTATATTTTTCACAAGCTTTTTGATTAGTCTGAGTCATCAATAAGCAAAAAATTAATATTTAATTATATATTTTGCTTTTTTTTTAAAATATTTCATTTATCGAAATAAGTGTGCATTGTGGCTTTGGATATTTTTCTATGTCCATATTCACTCTGTTCACCCTTTTCGATCATATGGCTTCTACTTTTCCAGACATGTAAAAACAGGTAAGGTGTAAGGTTATGATAAAAATTTCAGGGAAAATTGCTTGTAACAGTATTTTAAGATGTAAATGGAGTCTACTTTCTTTCAGTATCATTTTCTCAAAATTTGTCTCAAAGATTTAATTTGTATTTGAGTGATTTGATGTACTTTCATGCGTGTTCCTATGTGGCTCATCTGATTGCATCAGTTTCATGACATGCATACTTGGAACTTCGGCTGTTAATGTTGAGAGTAAGGGTGCGCAGTCTACCTCCCCGTGGTGCAGCTGGTAACACTTTTTAATGGCTAAACGATCTGCAACTTGGCAGTATTGTTAGATTAATGAACTCTGTTGCAGCATGTTTTGTTGTTGTTGTATGTTTTCTTCGTTGTTCTTTTTTGCTGTAACTGTTCATAATCTGCCATTGGAAATAAAATAAAAAAAATGTTGAGAGTAATGAATTGGCAAAAGATTTAATTTGGAGAATAATTTCAAAACTTATATACATTTTCATTTGAACTAAGGAAGCATGGTATAAAACACGACAAGTCAAGCTGATACTTAAAGCTTTTGTATGTATGCCGGGAATTGTCTCGATAAATCCGTAGATCTGCAAGTCCAACAGTTGACCTCGAGAAAGTTTAGATAATAGCGCAATTCACAGAGATACTAAATTCTTATGTGCTGTTCAACTTGTGATGGGAAAATAGGGGTACAGGTTAGCTAGCCTACTGGTGTGATTGGGCAACATGGAATTTTTCTACATATATGCCGTTGTAATGGCAAATGACCTCGGGTCAAAATATGTGATATTGGAAAACAAAATCCTTATATGTTGAACGTTAATGATTGATATATCATGAACGATTTCATTTTTAAAATTTCTTTATTTTTTTCATCATGAATTTAACATGTTCGTCTTACACAATTTTGTTAAGAAATCTTGGGGAATTTTTGACTTTAATTAATAATTTTATTTATACCTGTACAATCTAATCTTGTCAATAGTTACAATTAATAGTTAGATAATAAATAAATATTAAATTATATAATACAATAATAAATTATTAATAGTTAAAATTAATGCTTTATTATTAATAATCAGAGGTAGCCGTAAGCTAGCTTACAAGCAAAAGCAGCTGTTCTTAGGTTATATATATATACATGAATGAAATACGGAGAGCCGATCAATATAATGCAATGGTAACGAATACTAAAAATTGGAGGTCAAGAACTGTTTTGTGAGATGCTAAAACTGATTCCGGCGATTTTTGAAATGTCAGAATTAATTGAGCAAGAACTTGCGTTAAATTTTGTTTGCAGAAAAATATAGAATGTTGCAGAAGGCATTCGCTGAGCATTCCTATATTGGAAAGAAATGTTTAGAAGTGGTAAAAACAGTTCAAAGAAGGCAGAGAACGCGTTGAAGACGAAGAGTCCTCTGGTCGATCACCAACCTCAACCGACGAAACTCACGTCCAAAAATTAAAGATTCGGTGCTTGTAAACCGTCGATTTACAATTCGAAACCTTGCTGATGATGTCGGAATTTCAAAATCCCCTTAAAAGATGTTTTGGGCCTCAAACGCGTCAAATCTTGATTGGTACCGAAAACACTGAATGTGCCATCTCACACTGCATTGATTCTTCGTGACGTTTTCACCAAAAATGAAACCCACATCGTTCCACAACCCCCGTATTTACCTGATTTAGCATCGTGCTACTTCTGGCTATTCCCTAAACTCAAAAGACCACTCCGGGGATACCGTTTTGAGTTGATTGAAGGGACATTTCAAAAATCGCCGGAATCAGTATTAGAATCTCACAAAACCAAGCGTAACTTAAGCACTAATGTATATATTGATGTAAAATTTCACACAGATGTCAAGGACAGTGCCAACAACCTAAAAAAGAAAAAAAAAAATTAAATACAATATGCCCGGGAAATTTAAATTGAAAACTGGTCTTACTTTTGGACACAGCAGTATATACAGCTTTAAAAACGGCGAAAGCATACCCCGTATACTGGAGGCTGAATCAGATTGACGACGGGAAGAAGGAATCTGAGAGGTAAAAATTATAGTGTTTCTTCAATTTCTCAGATAAAAAAAAATGGTTCTTACAAATATTTCTTCCCGAAATATGGATTCTGAAGGTAGTGTAGCTGACCATTCGTGGTATAGTATATATCGTAGTTTTTATTTATTTATTTATTATTATTATTTTAAGATCCGTGTGTCTCACATACCACTTAACCTTAACTAATAGTCTACAGACGGGTGATGATAAGGGGGACGCAAAGTGTCTTCCGGCAGGATTTTAAGGAGTTACTGCTCGCAATGGCATCTCTTATGGGAGAAAATCAGGAAATACCCACTAGACAGCCTGCCTATCGATACGAGACTGTTTTACACACATCGTCATCACACAGCCTCCATTAGCCACTACTGATGAATCATTTAAACAATGAATTAAACTCCAATTGTACCACAATTCTCCAGTTCCACTTGATGCTTAAGTTAAGATGTATCTAGGCTATCTAAATTTTTTTGTTCCCTATTTGCCATATTTTTCATCTCTTTGAAAATGAATCAATATATTATGCGGCTTTCCACAAAAACAGTTTTTAGCGCAATATTGTTTAACATTGCAATTCAGAGACAAACACTTCCTATTGCTTTCCCTTCTATTTCTTTTACAACTTCTACTCTGTCGTAAAAAGACAATTTTGTAAATTGTGGACATCTGAATAAAGCATGGTTTCCATTAGTCTTACATAAAGCACATTCAACATTTTTGACTTCAGATAGAAATGTATTCGAAGCTCTTTTTTTTTTTTTTTTGAAAACATAAATTTTGTAATTTGTTTTCTTCAAAACGTTTACTCCTTAATTCCACCATACTTTCCGGGCAAATTAGATCCAGGTTTGACCTTAACCCTGGAGGACAAATAAATATCGCACTCACTTCCCAACCGCTGAGGTTTAAAATACGATTCTACTTGCTTGATTCCTATAAGAGTCATCGATTCACAATCTAATAAACTAAAATTTTTATCCGCAACAATTAGCTCACAAATTGACTCGAAATCATTTACTTTACGCAACTGACAATAATACTCAAAAGATGCTCCCAGCCTTTTCTTGAATCGTACATAACTTAGTGAACGCAGTTTTTGTGCATTACGAAACTAATCAAAACATTCCTCTGATGTTGATTGAAACACTTTTAACAAAATATTTTTTAATTTATCATAATTACACAGTTCTTTAGACGCATAAATTATCAAATTATTTGCTCTATCACCGAGCTTGTTTAAAAGATTTCCCCCTTTTAATTACCAGGTACATTTTTTTTGTCTTGAACGCTTTTGTAAAGATTAAAAAAATAATTAAATGATTCAGCTCTTGATGGTTCAGAAACAGAGAAAGTTTAATACTTTTAATAAGGCTTTCTATACAATTAATATCTGAATTATTATTTTATTTAAATTATATTTTTATATATTAATGAATTATATTTTTATTTATTATTTTCAAATTACTCTTTTCGAATATTAACTAACTCCAACTCTTTATCTAATTGCTCAAGCTTCATTTTCTCTAACTCATGCTTCGCATTCATTTATTCTCTTCTTTTCTATTTTTATTTTCTTTTATCCAACTGCTACATTTTCCACCAATTCAATATCGTTTAGAAAATAGTCACTTTTCTCAATTATATCTCTTAATTGTACAATTTCAGCACCATCTGGAATTGTTAAATCTAATTCTTGAGCCACGAAATTTAACTCGTCCTTTTTTTTTTTTTTAGATTAGCGATTGTCGACATATTCAAATGAAAATTTGAATGAATTTGTCCAAGAAAATTGCTCATACTTCAATTGCTCACAATTCTAACATCCACTCTGAAATCTTAGTTATCTATGGAAATCATCTTGCCAAAACGAAATTACAAAATCGTCATTCGATTTCACACACGAAGATATAATAAATCAAAAAATCAATCTTATTCACACACCAAGAAATAATAAGTCACATAATCAGCTGATTTCTCCGGCATCATAGGTACCATGTAAAATGTTATGGTCTCCAAATACCAAAACACAAACAATCTCAGTAAAAGATACAATTCTTTTATTCGAAAACAAAAACTCAGTAACTCCTTCTTACATAGGAGGCAGCTTGTTTAACCAACCTCACGCCCACGCAGACTAGGAAATCATAATTTCTCTGGCGCCATTAACATTTCCATCTTGCTGTTAATCACCATTTATATTTATGCTGCAACACACCCCTTGCTACATTATTTTCTTAGCTTTGATTTTAGATAAAAGGACCTTATAAGTATTTAGACTCAAAAAATAAATAAATAAGAACAGAATCTACCACTTTAAAAAAATCTGATAGTGAATATGTGTAAGCATTTTCTTTGTATTTCATGCATTTTTATAGTTTGTCGTCAATATCCAGTAGTTTGGAAAATTTATTTTTCTAAACATGTATTTGCCAAATAACAGTATAGGATAATTATATTCCGACAGGGGAGATTACACAAGAAATTTACACACCGACCGTAACACAAGAAATCCTTAAAAAATTGATAACCATTATACTAGGTCTTTCAATCTTTTATGCATTTCTATTACATAAATAATAAATTTTCTTATTATATAAATAATTAATGAAATTTCTTATTATATGCATAATAAAGCAATAATATTATTTGTTCTTAAGGTTCAAACAGAACCGAATTACTATAAATTTCGGTGTAAATTTATTTGTTATAAAATTATAAATACGGTCTATTACCTCATGAATATGGAAACGAAGGTAAAAATATAATAACTCTTGAAGCACATTTTGCAACATTATATTTTTAATTAATGGTAACATTTGCTTTTAATTTAAAGGTTCTGCATAATAATTTATATTTAAAAATAAAAAAATTCTTGAATGTTAATATTTTATTTATGGCCTAGTAAAGCTTGTTGTTAGTTTTTAAAACTTATAAGCGATTAGATTATAGTGATTCGTCGAAATTTATCACGTAACGTACTTTTATTCTGTACTTGAACTTTTGAACTTTTTTTCTGTATAAACTTTCAGTATTTTATTCTGTTCTTTTGAAATTCCTTTTATTGATGAAGATTTAAAGAAATCAGCATAATGTATGCCTAAATCTTTCGTACACAAACGTATTAATTCACTAATAGAATTTAAAAACTGGATAGTAATGTTATTATTTTTTTTTCTTCTAAAATATTACGCAAAGAATTTTTTTATCATGACGCTATGTGACTGTACAGCTAGAAAAGCCTTATTATTTTAGTCTTCAGGATTAATTAAAGATTACTGCAAAGTTAGTTCGTGCACAAACATATTTAGTATTATTTTAAACACATGCAATTTATCTTCAAAATATGTACAAAGGTTTTTAAGTTCTGAATTGAATGCCTCACATTATAATGAAATTAGAATTACTCGACCAGACATAATCTTGATGGTACAGAAACAGATAAAGTATTAATACTTTTAATAA
>BPLR01009396.1:0-37178 GCA_021605095.1 Caerostris extrusa | reverse complement strand
AAAACTATGTGTGTGAAAACATTGTCTTTGGTCACGTAAGAGCAGTAAATAATGACAGATTCAGAATCATACATTGCTCCATTTCTCACTACTCTCTATAGTACACATATTAAATTATTTCTACAAAAAAAAATTGGGATCAAAATATCAGCAGCGACTTCAAATGCTCATCAGCTAACTTGGAACTGTAAATATTTATTGTATATTTCATTTTGAAAATTTGTGAAAGTTTTTGATGCAATTACAAATTACAAAAATCTATGTTTTAAATCATTTTAACGCCGATCCATAAAATTTTGTCGCAGATTTTCAAATGAAAATTATTGATTTGCAGCGTAGCAATATTTTAAAGAAAAAATATATTCGTATATATAAAAATTCCGTAAAAAATATATTCCTTACTACATTCCGTAATGTAGTAAGTAGAACATAAAGTGTAAATAAAAAACAGCCCAAAAATTAATTTCAACCTTTTTTTTTTAAATTCATAATAGAATTGTAATTGAGATTTAACTGCTACGAATGGTTGTCCTGTCACGAAATAATGCACAAGGATAGATAACATTGGACAATAATAAAAAAATTTTTTTTTTTTAACAAGAATCACAAAAAATTAACACGTAACAAGGTGGTAGAATAAAAAACCTAAACCTAGAATAACAATTGAAAAATTTGAGAAGACGGACAAAATATCCATTTATATCGAGGTTTCAAAAGCGGTTGAAAAAACGTGGCCGCATATATTAGCAGCTTCTTCATGAGAATTATTGAAAATTTGAGAATTTTTTTTAAAAGCTTATTTTAATTGATGGCAATATAGATTAAAAATACTAATACTATTAAAGATACTTATTAATCTATTTAATTTTTTTATACAACTTACAAGTAAATGAAGGAAATTAAAAAGGAGACCGTAAAATACAATTACTCTCTAGAATAGAACCTTCATTCTTCAAATTGCGGAACAGTGCGTTTCAAAGCAGCCATCCTTCTCCCAGTGGCCATTGGCGTCAAATATACAAAAAACATTTTAATAGGTTTCGAAATTGATCGTAGGCCTACTGATTCGGCAGTTAACAACCTGCTCATTACCTACATGTAGTACAAATTTCAAAACAGACCATTCGCAAGACTATTCGGGACTTCTATTTGTTATTACACAATGAGGGTGACAAATTGTTATTGTCATAACCAGATTTGAAGAATGTCTGATTTCTGAGTCAAATTCTTTTTATGCCAATTGTCGACTGTAGATTGTTTTATCGCAATTTTATTTTATATGATCATTATTAATGGATGAATATTTTTTGACATAGTTCGTCTTAAATCGAACTCATATTACTATGCAAACAGTATTCGATCTAACAACGCATTTTTTACAACTTTAAGGGTGTAGTATTTGCACTAACCTAACAAACCTCCTTGTAAAATGAAGGTGCTTCCAAAAAACTATGTATTCTATTAAAAAGTACGGCAGACACCAAAGTAAAGAAAAGTTGTAGACGAACAAAAGCAAATCGTACATTTTAATCACAAAGATGCTATAATTGCAATAATTTAAGACATTTTATACTTACTAACAGAATAGATTTTGTAAGATCTTCTTTCGTTACTCATCGAAGATACATTTTAAAAACCCTCGGAGCTGAGAACACGCATTGGTTTGCTGCTAAAGCAGATAAAAAGCTGAAGATTATCCTTCTATGTTGGCTTTTGATTTGAAGGATACATTTGTGTTGTCTTTTAACATTAATTCTTAGAATTTCGGTGAAATAAAAGCTGATTTTTATTGAAAAAAAGTCGGTAGTCGGATTTTAATGCCGACTCCTGACTCCGATTCTTTGCTTTTTCACATAGTGCGATTTCTCCACAAATTCTGGATTCCCAACTTCACACTTCTGGTCATATTCCTTGTGGACACTGAGTGCCAGCCAATCAGAAGCTTGCTCACCCGGCACACATTCAGCAATTCCACCATGCTTTTAATTTTTTCATCTTGACGCAAGAGTTCCACGGAAATGAATGATTTTGATCAGGAGGTTTTTTTTTTTTTTTTTTTGAGTCGCAGTGGGTGGTACTTTGCAGAGTTATTTACAGAAAACTTTAATTTCTCCTTTACGGTACTTTGCAGAAAATAAAATGTGAAATGATATGCAAGGATAATATCAAACTCACCATTCAATACCATGGTACATTTAGTCAAATTTATTTTTTAGTTGTTCTATTGCTATTGAGTTTTTTTTAAATTTTTATATGCATTTGCATTCTTTACTGTAGTAGTTCTCAAAGTGGGCGCCAGGCAGCACTGGCAGGCCCTTAACGATTTCAGGGCGAGTTAGATAGTTTCATTACAAAGAACTGGTCTTTCAGGTCACTCTTTCCTTTGACTAAAAAGTTGCTAAGCAGTGATAATGCATCAAAGGAAGTTTCCGAGAAACTAGAGGGGCATCTATTTGATTTTTAATTAGAAAAATTTCCATTGCAGCCTATGAGACTTTGCCTTCTGTAAGTAGTACTTTGGGGAATTGACCATCTGAATAGATAGCTGACAGGCATTCGTAACGGATATAGTGTTCTTAATGTGTATATTACTTATTAAGTGTTGGACTTATATCATGTGTGTAACCTCCGCAAATATGTAATCGTTGTTTCTGCAAATTTCGTATGCGAAAGCTTATAGTAGAAAAAAAGGCTTAGTTAAAATAACATTGCTATAAGATCAACGCGTGTCTTTAAAAAATAAATAACGTTCTTTAAAATGTATAAGTGAAAAGTTATTTAATAAATAATGTTAATGTCGCAACCGCTACTTTCCATTGGTGACAATGTTGTAAATAATGTGGCAAATACCTAAACGACAGAAAACCAGTCTGATAGGGGCTAATTCTTCGTACACTATAAAGCTCAGTGAAACACTTTCCTCATAGGTAAGCCAGACATTTGGTTTATCCGACAGAAGGACAATTAATGGTATAACTAATGAAGACACTAAGTTAAACTACGTTGTCTCACAAATAGAACCTAAACATGTGGATTCTATTGGGGACATAATAACCGATACGATTGAAACTAAATATTCATTCGCAAAAGAGCGTTTATTAAATATATTTTTAAAAAGTTAAAACGAAATAATCAAACAGCCTTCTCCCTGTCATTGAAATGGGTGACATGGATCCAAGCCATTTATTACAAAAAATGAAAATCCTTGGCAACCGATGATATTTCTGATATAGTATTAAAAACTCATAGATGAAATATTGTCTCACCCTATTAAACATACACTGGTGGTTAGTGATGAAGGTATTGATAAATTGGCGATAAGGGTTTTGACATGTATTCACAAAGTAAATTATGCGAGACTCAACTTCAACTCAACTGAAGTTAAGAATTCGAGCTCTTTGCCAAATACCATTTCGCAATCACTGGAGAAGACATGTTCGTTGGAACAACGTATTGAAGAGCTCCATTTCCAATGAAAGAAGTTCTAGTAGAGGGAAAAATAACTGTTAATTGTATAAAGACAGAGGCAGAAGTTCAAGTGTTGCAATCCTGATGGCAAACTGTGTTATTACCACTTTATTTTTGGATCAAGATGCTTTCTGGAAAATGTAAGCTAGCATGCAACTGGAAAACCAGCTCAGGAACTCCTGCTTGAGCAACAGAATCAACATTAATTTCAAATTCTGCTGCTGAAGATCTAAAGAAGTGTCTTGATTTCAATTATAGGCTTTTCGTAATTGACAAAAAAAAAAAAACTGGGATAAAATTTTGGGTTGACTGTGGCGCGGATGTAAGTATAATTCCATCCAGGTGTAACGTTAAAGTGAGTGGCGACTTTAAACTTTATGTCGCGAATGGTACTGATATTCCGTGTTTTGAACACAAAACTTCAACTTGTGATTTGGGATTTTGGCGTGATTTTTAAAGGCCTTTTATCATAGCCAAAGTCAGTAAAAGACATTTTGCGTTTAATTTATTGATAAAAACAAAAAAATTAATCGTCGGTTCAACTTAACTGAGCGTTATTGGTGAAATTATATTGTCAGCCGACGAATCAAATGTGAGCTCGTTAAACAAAAGTAATAAATCTTCAAATATTTTGGGACAATTTCTAAAAATAACAAAATCTCTAATGCGAAACTAAGAAAAATGTTACTAATTTCTAAATTAAATTACAATATTGCTCATTATCTAACTACTAACGGCAATCCTGGTTTTTCAATAGCAAGGCAATTAGATACTAAAACAATTGAAATAGCCAAACAGAAATAAAATTTAGGCTTGAAAACATAAATTCTGGACAAATAAGAGTTAAGAATTCAAATTAAGAATTGAAATATTCAAAATGTATGTTAAATGCTTTTTTGAATTGCATTATAAGAACATCGAAATCACCATGGACAAACCCTCTTCATTTAGTCACAAAATCAGACGGTACTCTGACAGAGCATGCGCAGATTGTAGCCGCTTAAATGATATAAATATGCAGGGGGAACGAGGAAGAGAGTTGAGGGGCAGCGGAAGAAACAGGGAAGCAAGGGATGAATGATGGATTTATTGAATAAGAACGAAGTTAACAGCGTCAACGTATCCGCAGTTGGCCTGTGGTAAAAGTAGTAGGCGACATGAAGTCTGCAGTGGAAGGGGCTGAGGTTTCTGGTAAATGTGGAGACGATAGTTGTGTTC
The DNA here is from genome assembly GCA_021605095.1 of Caerostris extrusa. Lineage (NCBI taxonomy): Eukaryota > Metazoa > Arthropoda > Arachnida > Araneae > Araneidae > Caerostris > Caerostris extrusa. The sequence goes on along the minus strand of BPLR01009396.1, from coordinate 32,492 downwards.
TCATGGGTTGTGGGTCCGTTGGTGACAATGCGTTGTACAAACATCGCCCCCATTCAACTTCAAACCCGGGTCCTGCACTCACGTTATCTGTCTGCATATGACTTTCGGGGACTTTAGATTGGTCTTGAGATCATCTGCATTCTTCAATATTCTTCTTTTTTTTCTGCTATATTTATTTTGATCTTGAAGAGACCTTTCAAATGGGTTTTTGATTACCCATGTACTACGTCTGATTCCCGACATAGAACAGCCGAGACTGGCCCGAGCTACAGGATTCCAGGCCAACTTCCTCTCTCTCCTCTCCACGCTACACGACACGTGGAATCGCCCCCACTCTGCACTAAACTCTTTCTGCATTCCTCTGCACGATGATATATCTATCATTTCTTAATTACGTACAGTTTCGATTTATTATCATTCAACTGGACATAGAAACACGACGTTCAGTCCCTGAACCAGTTTCCCATACGAAGCCATTTTATAGATGTTTTTACATGAAACCAGATGAAGATATATAAGAAAAGTAAAGCATGCTTTCGATAATTCCTATAACAAATATAAATCTATTTTCATTCACATTTCAAAGAACACTTTTAAACATAACTGACCCCGGGTTCTTCCAAGAAAGAGGTGGTCCACGTGCAGCAGCTGGTTGTAGGAGAGTCGCACAACCTCCAGGTATTTCCAGGACTTGAAGAGTCTGGGAGGTAGGAAGGTCAGTAGGTTGTAAGAGATGTCAAAAGAGGTCACACTCTCTGTGCCCTGTGTACAAAAAAAATACGCAGAAAATCGTTATTGAGACATTTAACAAACACTCTCGATGTTTTACATAATGCTGGTTCAGAATTAAAGTCAACATAACATATATTAAATTATTAGACATAATAGAACACTAATTCAGAACAATATTTGAAATTCCTTGTATTCATATCTTTTACCTATCCAATGTTACTAGATAGAGTTGCAAGTAGCAGATTAGGATATATTTATGGTGTCCTCGTTACAGAAACTTTCACCCACGGAGTATAAATCTTTAAAATACTTTCCATTTTTGTTTAATAAAATAACAAAATATTTTTAATTCTGTATAAAGAAAAAAATTTCGTTTTTTTGAATATCTTTATTTGTATTGAACGATTGTTTTACAAAAATGTAACATGTTTTATTCTTGTTTTAACAATTTTAATTTTTTCAATTTGGTAATAACAATTCGGTACAGCAATGATAATACTATCTATAAATACTAATAATAATCCTATAGTCGTATAATATTAGTCCCATTTACACGTACTCTTTTAATATGTAGCCTGGAAACCAGTGCGAATTAATGAAATGCAAACAAAAGTATTATTCTCGATGTACAATTTGCATTAAAATTTGAGTTTTCCCTGTCTATCTTAATTGAATCTAAACATTAACAAAATTATGTCTAATTTTATAAATCCTATATATATATATATATATATATATATTATATATATATATATATATATATATACATATTTTGTTCTAATGCAGCTGGCAAACACTTAGACAGCTTGGTCTTGGATGCCTTAAGGCAAGAGCTGCACAAACATTACTCCCTTTGCATTCCCAAGGGGGCGCGTGTAAGTTGAAGATACGCACGCGGAGTAGCAATGCCCCCGCAACGCTCTACGATCCTATTAGGACCGGGACCTACGCTTTAAAGTGGATTCCGAACCATTACAAACATCCTTGGCACCGCCGGGACTCGAAACTGAAACCTGTTGTACCGAGCACCAGAGCGCTAGCCACTCTGTGTGTGTGTGTGTACGTGCGTGTTTGTGTGTGTATTAATGTATTAAATAAGCAAACGACCATGGTTACAAAATAATTAATTTTTAATTCAAATTCCGCTACATTTTAAATACGACATTTCTAATTATGAAACGAGTGTGAATCAATGAAAAGCAAACAAAAGTATTATTCTCAGTGTACAATTTGTATTAAAATTTGTGCTTTCTTGCCTAATTTAATTGAACCTAAACATTAATAAAATTACGTATATTTTTACACCCCGATATATATGTGTGTGTGTGTGTGCGTGCGTGTGTATTAATGAATTAAATAAGTAAACGTGCATGGTTACAAAATAATTCATTTTTAATTCAAATTCCTCTACATTTGGAATACGACATTTCTATTTGCGTAATCGTTAAATATGAATTTACTGTGCTGCAAGATTTTCACGAATCGTTTCTCAATCAACACGGAGGGGTAAAAAGAATAGCATAGAAGAAAAAGGAAGATTAACTTACGCAGCCGACAAAGAGGAGGAGGAAGATCTGTTTGTACAGTTGGTACAGAAGAAAAAGTACATGAAACGTGAAAGGGCGGAGGGAAGCTTTGAAACTTACAAACAGAATAAAAAAGAAGATATAGGGGGTGGTAATGGTGCCCTCACCTGGAAGACGTCGTCCGCCACGTGTTCGATGGAATTGTTGACGAAGGAGATAATTGACAGACGAGTCAGGTTCTTGAGGTTGTCGCCTCTCAGCTGGGTGATGCGGCTGTTGTCCAGCCTCAGGGTCCTCAGGGAGCTGTGGATGGCTCGGAAGTCGGGAATCTCCTGCAAAAGGACATTTTAAATGCAAATTGCGCATTTCACACAACTTTTACTTAGTTTGAAATATAAATTTTTCCCATATTTTTATGCAATTTTACAAGCAAAGATATTTGCTTTTGGATATTCGTTGACTTTGTTCACTACAATAGACGATATTTATTTAAGAATTTATTGGGAATTCTCAACACATAAGCAACGATCAAATCGCTGTTTGGGCATCAAGTTGGTGATTTATAAAGTCGCAATAAATAATTCAACATGGCCCGTTACTCAAAGACTTGCTTTTTTTAATGGCAATTTTGTTTTATTTATGACGACTTGTCCATCGGATGAAGTTTTCTAAGACATACGATCAAGTGAGTAGTTAGCCATTACACATTCTTTTCTATTTATTTGAGGTGGATATTTTTTTTAACTGTTTTTTTTGTTTGTTGTTGTTCTTTGAAGAACGGCCATCGTCCAGTTTGAGAAAAGATTTTCATCCCCAATTTCTATCAGATGAAGAATATTCGAGCCATCTCTTTTTCCCCGCCATTAAATTCCACTTAATGCAATATTTAAGTTTCGAGAAAATTGCGAAATATTTAAATGCTTAAATTAATATTTACTAAATAAGCGGCGTTGCATCGCCAAGTCTCGTACAAAAAAGGACGGATTACAGATTTACAATTCTCTAGGTTCGGCTTCGCTTGAAATAAAGTGCCCATCAATAGTAAAAAGCAGTAAAAAATTTTTTTTGCATTTGTTCAAGATTAATTTTAACGTTGTCCCCAAAATCATTAATGGCTCGCCCGCTAATGCAATTCGGAGGTTAATAACTTTACTATCAATTACATTTCAAAAGAATAAAATGCGTCTGTGTGATTAACTTATATATAAGTAGAAGCATTTCAATGATTTTTTTTATTTATTTTTAACAAGGTGAATAATTGAACTCAGAAGAGTTTTAAAATTCTGTAATTTTGATTTACTTTTTCTTCTTTCGAAGAATTCTCGAGATTACTTAATTCGGTGTAGATATAAAATATTGTTGACTGATAATCAAAAGTTTTCAATCAACGGAATTTCATGAAAATTTTCTTTTCTAATGCTCGCAATACAGGGACCGCTGTTACTCATAGTGCACTACCCAGGGGGCACGTGTAGCAAGAAGATAGGCTACGGAGACGAATCACACTACCCTCACAACGCTTTGCAATGCTATTAGACAAGGACTTACGGTTTGAAATGGATTCCAAACCGCTACACACATCCATGGCACAGCCGAGACCCTAACCCGAAACCTGTGGTACCGAGCGCCAGAGAGCTAGCCACTCAGCCACCAGACCCCAATATCTCAAGATATATCATTAAGAAACTATCTATAATTTCCATGGATGATTATATACATATGGCTCCTCGTCTATAAATTACTGACTACGGACACTATTGATGTTTCTCTTACAAGCTCAACGACTCTCACAGGATCTTTGGACCTTAGGTGGAGAACACCTTATTAGTCTCTAGATAACTACTAAAAGAGACTACAAACTGCAATTAACGGCTTCATGAGAGTTCAATAACATTAGTTTTATATATATGTTACATTTCAAGTTAAAAAATATGAAATGTTTTTTTAAGAAAACAGTTTTTGAAAAGCAAACAAATGGTGGTTTCATTGTTGTTTTTGAATTGAAAATAATAATTAATGAAATCCTTTCTATAAAAATCAGCAAGTCTCCGTTTCTAAATCACACATTAAATGTAAATTCACTTAAATAAAAAGAAATGTGTAAAAGCGTGTGATATCTAAAAAAAATATTCATTATTTCTCAGTAATGTGTTAAGTAAAATTTTCCCGATTCTCACGACAATTTTCATCTAAATTATGTGACAAACCAATAAAATTAGTCGCGTATCAAAATTATAATTTGTTATTTCTGTTACACTTTTAAACACTTCATTCAATTATAACATAACGAATGCGATCAACTTGCTTGTTTATCAATGAAATTGAATAAGCAATATCAAATATACTCACCTTCATAGAGCTCTTTTTTACAAAGATTTCAATGAGCTCGAGCACCCCATCGAAAGCATCTTCTTCCACCCTCTGGGTCTGGAAATCGTCTACACTGAGCCGATCCACTATCAGTCCACTGAGGAATCCTTTGGGCAGAACAGTGTTGCCAGACAAAGTGATCTTAAAGGTTGAGTTCACCTGGAACACAGAACCATTCGACAAGATGTGGTCAAAGGCTTCGAAATCCCTCACTTTCTGGCAAGTCAGTCTAGGGTATATCCCCTTATAATTGCTGCATTTGCATTCAGGAAGAAGTTCTTCGCACTTATTATGTCGTAAAACCTTGTCCTCAAAAAGTAGTTGTCGGACATTACCCGACAAACACACACAGTGATTATCATTGTCAATATTGATATAATCAGGCGTCCTTGCAAAACCTGCATTCTGAGGTAGAAGAAACTCTTTTGATTCTGTTTGAATTTTAAATGTTTCAAAATTTTTCCTATGCCGATTAAATATCTTTCATATACTGGTGTGATAATACGTTCAAGTCAAGCAAACATTTCTTTAAATTATTTTTTTTTCTGAAAATATGAACTTACGCTTTCGGAATAAAATATCACTTGAAATAATTATCATAAAAACAGATACACGCTAATTCGCCAGAATCACTTTAAAAAATAATCTGTTATAAACTGAGAAATAAACTATTTCAAATAAAATTCAAAAATTTATTCCAAAAACCATATCGTTCCTTAAATCTTTATCGTTTTTAACTTATTTTAAAAAGTAATTGTTTTAGAACAATCACATTATACAAACGAAACACTTCACTAAATTCCTGAATCCTGTCTCTTCAAAAAAATACTTCTGCTAAATAAGTACCGTGCGTTTATCCAAAAATATTTACAGCAGCACTACATTATATAGGACAACGAAATTGCAATGAATTGCATTGCAACGAATTGGCAGAGATAATTGATTATCGGATCAGATCTTCCGTTTAAAGACGAAAAAAAGAAAATCCGACTTCCGCAGAAAGGGTTATTTCCCCGCCCATGTGACATCACATGAGGACACGAGGAAGTGGGGGAGGAGTGTCGCAGTTTGGTTTACGGACGTCTGGGAGGAGGAATTGTGCACCCTACGCTTAGGGAAAAATAGGAATTTTTAGGCAGGAATGGTGTGCACCGTTCTAGTGGCTAGTGCTCTGGCGCTCGATACCACAGGTTTCGGGTTCGAGTCCCGGCGGTGCCATGGATGTTTGTAGTAGTCCTGAATCCACTTTAAACTGTAGGTCCCTGTCTGTTTAACCTAAAGTGTGCATAAGATGACCGTAGAGCGACAAACAAACCAAACCAACCTAAGAAGTGGTTACTCTGAAGATTTAGGAGGAACTCGCTCTGCACACTATTCCTGATACCCTGTTTTGAAGAGAAAATATCTCGAAAAGATGAATATTCAAGAAATATCTTAGATGTAGATTTCAAAGAAAGTTTCTGTTAGTAAAATAAGGCAGATTTTATGTTATAAATACATTGAAATTTTATATTCCTACGAAATTTATGCCACCAAAATGAATTTATATATGCTGAATGATACAAGATATTAAAGTTAAAAAAAAAATAGATAATTAAAATGCATTGGCTTAAAATTATAAATTAATTCTAAGTAACATCTATGATTCTTTGACTTTAATCATAATTTTTGTGTGTTTATAGTTAATATTTAAAAGAATTGTAAACTTTTAAAATTCCGTATTTTAACATGGGGATGCAGTTTAGAGAACAATATACACTGAAGTGACAAAAGTCAGGGGATACCTCTTAATATCGTGTCGGCCCTCCTTTCGCCCGGCGAAGTGCAGCAACTCGACGTGGCATGGACTCAACAAGTCGTTGGAAGTCTTCTGCAGGAATATCGAGCCATGCTGTCTCGATAGACGCCCATAATTGTGAAAGCGTTTATGGTGCGGGATTTTGGGCACGAACAGACCTCTCGATGATGTCCCATAAATGCTCGATGGGATTCATGTCGGGCGATCTAGGTGGCCAGATCATTCGTTGGAATTGTCAGAATGTTCTTCAAACCAATCGCGAACCGTTGTGGCCCCGGTGACATGGCGCATTGTCATCCATAAAAATCCCATCGTTGTTTGGGTACATGAAGTCCATGAATGGCTGAAGTGATCTCAAGTAGCTGAACATAAGCATTTCCAGTCAATGTTCGGTCCAGTCGCACCAAAAGGACCAAGTCCATGCCATGAAAAAACAGCCCACACCATTACGGAGCCACCACTAGCTTGAACAGTGCCTTGCTGACAGTTTGGGTCCATGGCTTCGTGGGGTCTGCGCCACACTCGAACCCTACCATCAGCTCTTACCAACTGAAATCGTGACTCATCGGACCAGGCCACGGTTTTCCATTCATCTAGGGACCAACCGATATGCTCACGTGCCCACGAGAGTCCCTGCAAGCGATGTCGTTCTGTCAGTAAAGGCACTCGAGTCGGTCTTCTGCTGGAATAGCCCAAAAGAAAACCAAATTTCTCCGCACAGTTCTAACAGACAAGTCACTTGTACGTCCCACATTGATTTCTGCGGTTATTTGACGCAGTGTTGCTTGTCTGTTAGAATTTACGACTCTTTGCAGACGTCGCCGGTCTCGGTCGTTAAGTGCAGGCGTTCGACCACTGCGCTGTCCATGGTGGGATGTTATACCTGAAATTTCATACTCTCGGAACACTCTTGACACAGTGGATATGGGAATGTTGAATTCCCTAACGATTTCGAAATGGCATGACCCATGCGTCTAGCTCAACTAACATTCCGCGTTCAAAGTCTGTTAATTCCCGTCGTGCGGTCATCATCACGTCAAAACCTCTTCACATGAATAACTTGAACAGAAATGAAAGCTCTTCGAAAGCATTGCGCATTCATACCTGTTCTACGCGATGCTACTGCCATCTGAAAATTTGCATATTATTGCTATCCCATGACTTTTGTCACTTCAGTGTATATTTATACATCATTTACATTCTTTTTTAAATCATTATACTTTTTCATTCTATTTTTTATTTACATTTCCTACATATATATTAAACTGATTATTATCAAATTATGCTGTTTAATAGAGTATCATTAATTTTTAATATGATAATTATTAAATAATAATATACAATCTAATTTATATAATATAAATAATGTAATTTATTTATTAGAATTTATTAACTATCTTGATAACTAACTGTATGTGGTCAAAGGCTTCAAAATCCCTCCCTTTCTGGCAGGTCAGTCTAGGGTTTATCCCCTTATAATTGCTGCATTTGCATTCAGGAAGAAGTTCTTCACATTTATTATGTCGCAAAAAACTTGTCCTCTAAAGTAGTTGTCGGACATTACCCGACAAACACACACAGTGATTATCATTGTCAATATTGATATAATCAGGCGTCCTTGCAAAACCTGCATATTGAGGTAGAAGAAACTCTTTTGATTCTATTTGAATTTTAAATATTTCAAAAATTTTCTATGCCGATTAAATATCTTTCATATACTGATATGATAATACGTTAAAGTCATGCAAACATTTCTTTAAATTATTTTTTCTGAAATATGAACTTACGCTTTCGGAATAAAATATCACTTTGAAACAATATCATAAAAACAGATATTCGGTAATTCGCCAGAATCCCTTTAAAAATAATCTATTATAAACTAAGAAATGAACTATTTCAAATAAAATTAAAAAAAAATCTTTATCGTTTTTAACTTATTTTAAAAAAGTAATTGTTTTAGAACAATCACAATGTACAAACGAAACACGCCACTAGTTTCAGTGGCACAATTCCTGAATCCTCCTCTTCAAAAAAATATACTTCTGCTAAATGAGTACCGTGCGCTTATGCAAAAATATTTACAGCAGCACTAAATTATATAGAGCAACAAAATTGCAATGAACTCTTATTGAAAAATGGTGGAAATTCCACACTTCCATAATCACTGGCAGAGATAATTGATTATCGGATCAGATCTTACGTTTAAAAAATACTAATTTCAAACTTTGTTATAATTCTTGAACATTCGAAATCCTTTGCAGCCTCGCATGAATGTTTTTAATGTGGATTAAAGGGAGGTGTCTTCGAAAAACGATAAAATCGTCTAAGTCGAGCACGAAAAGAAAGGAAAATCCGACTTCCGCAGAAAGATGCGTTCCGTCCGTGTGACGTCACAAGAGCACACGAGGAAGTGGAAAGCGTCGCAGGGGAAATAATCGATTGTTAATGAAAATCTGACAATAATAGAATGTCACAAACAGTTAGGTTACTCATATTATTCCCATTGCAACGCCAAGATGTATGAATCATTTGAGGCAGAAATGGACATTTTTAGCTGGAAGAAAAATTATTTTGATTATTTAATCTGTAAACACCATTTTGAAAAAGAACAGCTTATGTTGCAAATTAAATAATTTTGAAGCTACGTTTCAGTGATTTGGGAACAAAAACGTCATCATTCATGTTTGCATGAATTCTCACTAAACATGGACAAATCTATACCGTTATCATATAGTAAGATATGCACACATAATTTATAATTAAATAGGCAACCGTTGGATAAATATTACATTAAATTCAAAATATATATTTAAAATAGAGGTTAGCACAACTCCGTTACTGTATTTTTGCAGTATCGGATCGTTTGTCAAGCATTATAAGAATTCATGGTAAAACCATAAAAAAAAGAATTAAAATAAAGAAATAAAACCTACTTATAACCCATAAAAGGATATTTTTTGATTAATTGGATAATCTAGTTACATCGATTAGTGACATACAATTTAAGTTGTCAAAAATTACATGGACATTTTACATTGAATTCAGAATAGCATTATTATTAAATTAAGTACATAATTTTTGCACGTACACTGTAAAAATGGCAATTCCCCAATGTTAAATTAGCAAAAAAAATATTGTAGGAACATATTATACATGCAAAATATTGGCAACTGTGAATCTTTTACTAAGTAGCTATATAGATTAGTGTGTAACAAGTTGAGGTTGCACAATGAAATCAGTTATTATTTAAATTTGCTTTATAGCATACAATTAAGTGTAAAAGTTAAGAAAGTATATCCCCTCACTAAGTGGATATACGTTAATTGAATCCAGCAAATTTAATTAAAACATTTGGTAAATTAATCAAATCCATCTGAAAAACAAACAGTGCTGTGAAAAAGAAATTTTCAGCTTCTTGGAGAACCAAATAAAAATAATACTTCTGAAAAACTAAATATAATAAAAAATTTCAAGTTGCTAAATGAATCTTTGATGTTCTTATATTATAAAAAAAAACTCTTTCAGTTTTTGAAAATTATTCGATATATTCTTTTTTTATGAATGGGAATTTTGTGCATGATGTTATTGTTCTAATGCAGCTGGCAATACAGAGACAGTTCATCTTTTATACCATGAGCAAGGGCTGCACCGCTGTGACTCATTGAGCACTACCCAAGGGGGTACGTGTAGCTTGGAGATATGCTAAGGTTGCGAGAAACACTACCCTGCAAAGCTCTACAATCCTATTAGACTTACGGTTTAAAAGTGGATTCCGAACCACTACAAACATCATGATATCGGCGCGACTCGAACAGAATCCTGTATTTTGGTTCCGCTATTAGTTGTAAATAATTTTCCCCTTACATTAGTTGTGAACAACAGGCATTTAGGTTTTTATTCATTCATATTTTTAATGATACATAATTTTTCAGCTTAACTAAAGTTTTGTAAACAAGAACAACAATGGTAAAAAAAAAATGACTTTTATCCTATTTAATAATTTTTATGAAGAGCAAAAATGGATCCCATAAGTGAGGTTGATCATCAACCCTGCTCATGAAAAATACACCCTTGCTTAATTATATTTCTTCTCAATCAATTTCATTTCATTTATTAGACTGATATAAACCAATGCTTGGTGCCACAGGCTCCGGTTTGAGTCCCGGTGGTGCCATGGATGTGTGTGTAGTGGTTCGGAACCCAATTTAAGCCTTGCTCCTGGTCTCACATGACCGTAGAGCGTCACAGAGCTCACTCAGTCATCTCACCCATATCATGTTCAAATTGTAAATGGGCAACTCAACTCTACGAACAGTAATATAGTGTGGTGTGGTGTGGTGTACCAGTAGTAGTAATATAATGGCTGTTGTGTAAACAATTTGTGAAATTCTGGGAAAATTGTGCGCAACCCAAGGGTTCCTTAAAATGATAATACCAGACATTTAGGATTCTTTGAGTAACAAAGGTATTAATTCACTTTACAAGTTTATTAATTTGTTTAAAAATACCATTTTCATCTTCAGTGGCGCAACAACCCCATGGGGACCAAGAACGTCTTCTGGCAGATATTTAGACTGTGAATTTTTTTATTATTACGAGGTAGGGTTGTCAGCCCTGCGCTCAACAGTCATATTAGACGAGACCTTTTCACCCAAGGCCAGAGCGCTAGTCACTCGACCAGGCCCCCTTCTTCTTCTTCGACCCAATGTCCAGCGGCTAGACTAGGTCCATGAATCAAATACCCGAAGAAAGTCCAAGACCATCAACGGAGATCCTGACATCTGAGCCCCAGGCACGCCAATATGTGAGATGGTGAAGCCTGCCAGAGGGGAGCACTTGTTGCAAAATGTCGAAATCTTTCAAACCATCTGAGAAAGTCATAGTTCTGAGGTGTCCACTGAGCAAAAACGGGTGATTGCAGCAGTATGTCCCTGCCCGCCACAATTAAGTGCCAAAGTACCGCCAGGTCGATGACCCCGATACCACTGATGCGCTGGGGGAGTAGACCAAATAGTTTTTCCATTTAACATAGCTTGGGAGTAGATCTGTGTAGGTAAGAGGATCAAGTGAGAACCACTACCTCACTAGCACCCAGCTTTGGCCAATGCATCTGCCATTTCATTCCCTCAAGGTCGATAATGGGATGTGGATCATCCACTGAAAGATGTTTTAGCTTTTTGAAAATAGATACACCTACCCTGTCGCTAACACTGGACCAATTAGCCAAGTGCTGAATAGAACTGCTATCAGATTGCTATATCCAGATTTCATTTCCTGCAGCAACAGTCGCTAGTAATCAAGGCCTTCGTTTATAGCAATGAGCCCGCTACGGAATACAGAGCAGCCACCAGAGTTCCTTCTCTGAATCTTCATGTTATTACTATTTGAAATTATACAGTGAGTGTAAAAAGTATTCGTACAGTACGACAATTGATTTAAAAGAGATCGGTTCATAAAAATTATAAACATAATTTATTTTTAAAATGGGAATTATGTTTAAATATATAATAGAACATATTTTCACTAGTTTCATGCGAAATTGACACAAAAATTTTTATACATGAATAAATATTTACAAACTGAAATACAATCAAACATCTTGTGGTGTAAAAGTATTCGTACATCAGGCATATATTGACCAATACAATCATAATATTTCAGCTAATACCTTGTAGGATATCCTTCAGCTCGAATAACTGCCTTGAGTCTCTTTGGCATCATTCCACCAATTTTTGCTGTTATTGAGCTAGATATGGCGTCCCATTCTTGATTAAGAGCTTTGATTCCAAATCATTTTTATTAGAAATATGTCTGGATCTAATATTTTTATCAAGAACGTCCCATAAATTCTCGATGGGGTTGAGGATTGAAAATTTCATGAACTTTGGGGTACTATATAGTATCCAGAGCCTTATGTTTCGGGATGTGTGCTTGGGGTCGTTATCATGCATGGAAAACGTAATCACCATTCAAACCCATTTTTTGTTGCACTAAGTCCTAAATTATTTTTAAAATGTCTATATAAAGTTGATGATTCATAATGCCTTTAATAAAGACTAATTTCCCAACCCCAGAAGCACTCATACAACCCCAAACAAGCAGACTTCCACCCCCCATGTTTCACTGTTGGCACTAAATTCTTAGGAGGCATTTCTGTATTGCGCTTTCTCCATACGATTCGTCTCCCGTCCGATCCAAATATGTTGTATTTACTTTCGTCTGTAGAGATAATCTTTTTCCAGTAATTTGGACTTTCATTAACGTATTGCTTGGCGAAAGACAATTGCAGCTTGCGATTCTTCTCACTAACAAAGAATTTTCGTCTCATAACACGGCCATGGAAACCTTCATTTCTGCATGCATTTCGAACAGTACTTACGGAGACTGCTGTTCCCATGTTCTTTAGTTCTGATGTTAATGTAGGAGCGCTTATTTTGGGATCCTTCTTTAATGAACGTACCAGAAACCGTCTGTCAGATGATGTCAATAGACATGGTCGCCCAGTACGAGAACTGTTTTGAACCTTTCCAGTGGCAGTAAACTTTTTTTGATTGATTGCACAGTTGAACGGGATCTACCGACCAGATCAGAAATCTTGTTGTACGATTTACCATTTTTACGGAGCTTTAAAATCAGTTCTCTTTCGGAAACACTTGTCTCTTTACTTCTACGACCCATTACAGAATTTCTAGTTTCTCACTACATTAAAATTTCCACTGAAGAACCTTTTAAGTAACTTACAAGATGACGTCAATTAACTACATCCTAATGGCTTTTTTTTAGTTATCACAAAATAACTAAAAAAATTTGCATTTCTTTTAGTGTACGAATACTTTTTTACACCACAAGATGTTGGATTGTTTCAGTTTTGTAAATATTTATTTATGTATAAAATTATTTTTTTGTGTCAATTTCACATGAAACTAGTGAAAATATGTTCTATTATATATTTATAATTAATTAAAATGGAATTTATGTTTATAATTTTTAATGAACGGATCTCTTTTAAATCAATTGTCGTACTGTACGAATACTTTTTACACTCACTGTATATATTCCACTGCCAGTTCCACCTTTCTCGCCAAACTTACCAGGCCCCTTAAAAATACTAAGTGACAAAAAAACTATTTTATTCGACAATTTACGCTTTACTATTTTGTTACATTAATATTCTAAAAATTTAAATTTATAGTAGAAAGAAAAAAACCGCATTTTTTTGTAGTAAGATTTCTTTTGTTCAGTATATTTGTTTATATAAAAGCAGTATGAAATTGAAACAGAACGGCGTAAAAGAGGTCTAAAGGTAGTTTCGATTGATATTAGTAACTATGGAATTTATTTTAATAGTTAAAATTTAAAATCATATATTACGCAAAGAAAAATAAACGAAATTTCCCCAATAACTATTGAACTTCCTTCTTTCAAAACTGCATTGCACCACATATAACATAGTATAGTACCTGACTAGCACCTCTAGTAATCGGTTCGCCCATTTTAAAACGGTTATTTACCTTCCCCACAATAGAGCTTATATATTTGTTTTTAATGCAGCTGGCAAACACATAGACAGCTTTGGTCTTGGATGCCTTAAGGCAAGCGCTGCACAGACGTACTCACTTTGCATTATCCAGTGGGCGCGTGTAACTTGAAGATAAGCCACGGTCGTGGAGTAACAATGCCCCCGCAACGCTCCTATTAGACCGGGACCTACAGTTTAAAGTGGATTCCGAACCACTACAAATATCCATGGCCCCACCGGGACTCGAACCCGAAACCTGTGGTACCGAGCGCCACAGCGCTAGCCACTCAGCCATTCAGGCCCATAGAGCTTATACATTAAAAGATATAAAAATTCTAGGAAGCACAACAATGTATGTGTCATTATTTCGAGATCGAATGATATTCTTTGTAATGTTAAAAATGTAGCGGAAAAACAACTGTTCCGTTTCTAAATCAGGCGATGACAAACAATGTTACCTTTGCAAGTTAACCGGAACGAAATGCGGATGCACTTCCCAGAATCCTTCCAAATGCATCCTGTTTCACTTTCAAAGTTCCGTGCCAAATTATTGTGAAAACGAATAAAGAACTTCCCTGCTGGTAATAAAAATATCCTTTTTTCAATTCCTTCTATTAGCTCACACTCTCCCTATATATATCTTGTTCAAATTTTCAATCGTTCATAAAATACTTTTCATTCGCCAACTCAAGTTCAAATACATTTTTTGTGAACTTGTAGTGGATGACACTGGATGTTAATACAGTTTTTTCAAATATTAATTCAGTAATTAAATTTTATTAATTAATTAAATTTTTTTAGATTTAAGTTGCATATATCTACTAATAGAAACTTAAAAATGAATGAAAATTATTTATAAAGAACTTTCTGCAATAGAGTGAAAAAAAAAAGTAGGAATTGAATTAAAAAAAAAAAAAAAAATTATATTATTTGTTTTAACATAAATATTCTTGGATTATGACGCATTCATGTTTTTCTTAATGATCTTATTCCTGCTCCAGTAATTACGCCAAGCTGGGGCTTGATGGCCAAGTGACTAGCCCTGGTGCTCGGTGCCACAGGGTTAGAGTCCGGCGGTGCTATGGATGTTTGTAGGGGATCGGAATACACTTTAAACCGTATGTCTGGGTCTAAAAATGACTGAAGAGCGTAAGGCTGACAAATCTAGCCCGTAAAAAAACTTCCACCTACAAGTATACCCTCACAACAGAAGCTGCCCTTCTTTCCATGGGACCACATGGGTTTTTGGACAGAGATTGCTGCAGAGATTTTGGCAGATGTTGCTGTCTGCCAAGTGGGGTAAGAAAAACAATATCTTCAAATGAAAAATCTGGTTTGTTTTTGACTTGACTTCATTTTCGATTCTGCTTGCAAAATATAAATAACTTTTATGCACTTTCCAAAACATTCTTTCCGCTAATTTATTATCGAATATATATTTAAGTCGTTACTTGAGCTTTATTTTAAATGGAAGAGGTTGATACCAAGATTGGTCCAAGAATCCACGAGGTCCCATGGAAGAGGGAAATCTTTCCCTCCCTCCATGAGAACCACGGGTTTCTTACGGGGCCACGTCTCGCATCGATAGTCTAGACTGCCTTGTGGGTGTTTTCCAGGTTTTTTCCAATACGACACGCAAGTGCATATCAGTTAACTCTAAAAACTGTCCTTCCTCCATTATTTGCCTACTTTTTTTTAAGTTAAATTATTACAGACGTATTGTTTTCACTTCAGAGTTTGTTATCGTCTCATAGATAGGTGATTAAATGAAGAGTTTTTAATCACTTAAATTGAACAATTACATGTCCTGTAATAGTTTTTCACTTTTTTTATGTGAATGATTATTAGAAGGCAAATAATATACGAATAAATACATTATGTCAGAAAAAAAAAAAAAAATCCCTCATATTTTGTGTACCTTGCGAGATGAGATGCAAAAATTTAGTCAAAGCAAATTACGTAAATGTTTTCATAAAATGAGGAAAATATCAAATAACAAATCAGCTTAATGCAAAGAGTTTGTTTATTTACTTCATTTTTTGCACACCATCGTTATAGCATCATTATCATCATCAGCGTTAAAATAAGCGTCTTTTTAATATTAAATACACTTACTGCAGCGTAATGTAAGAGGGAAAAGAAAAGATAAAAAAAAAAGAATATAAGCATTTTAATTTCATTAAAATAAATTCAATT
Source organism: Caerostris extrusa (assembly GCA_021605095.1). Classification (NCBI taxonomy): domain Eukaryota; kingdom Metazoa; phylum Arthropoda; class Arachnida; order Araneae; family Araneidae; genus Caerostris; species Caerostris extrusa. Next base: position 16,351 of record BPLR01009396.1, on the reverse strand, counting down.
ATGATGACTTATTATGAAAATCAGTAACCCAATCAATTATCATGGAACTGATTTCAATTCTCTTTTTTGTAAAAAGATTTTCTCTTTATGTTTCAATCATAAAAACAGGTCATAATTTTCTTCAAAAAAGGCATACATAACAGAACTGCAGTATTACAGGAATAATTTGTTGTCCTATTTTGGTCCTGGTGTAGGCTTTAAATAAGGCAATAATTTAGTTACAGTTTCAGTTAATCAATCAGTTTGATCAATCTCTTTAAATGTAAAAAAAAGATTTGTCTATCTGCATTTTCTAAAAGTTAAAAACTAGCAATTAAAGGTCAATATTTTTTTCTTGAATTTATTACTTTTTAATACGAAGCTCTGCCAAAAATTATGACAAAATTCTTTATTTTTCAATTCTTACTATTAGTTCACACTCTTCCTACTTGCTCTGTGTCTACAAAATATCATATATTCCTTTTTCAATTCCTTCTATTAGCTCACACTATATATATCTTGTTCACATTTTCAACCGTTCATAAAATACTTTTTATTCCTCCACTCAACTTCAAATGCATTTTTTTTTTTTTTTTAACTTGTAGTGGATGACACTTGATGTTAATAGAGTTTTTTTCAATTATTAATTCAGTAGTTAAATTTAATTAATTTTTAATACTTTAAATAGAGTTTCAGCAGTTTGTAATGAAAATTGAAATCGACAGGCAGTAGCTCAATCGGTAAATTGCAAGGATTTAGTATTTTTCACGTGAAGGTGAAGAATGCGAGTTCAATTCTTGCGAAAACAAACAATTTTTTGATAAATTTTTGCTTTAAGTAGACGTTTTATCCAAATGATTTTGGAAAATGAGTTAGCAGTTGTGGCTCAGTGGTTAGAATGAAGGATTTTTTTCAAAAAATAAAATTGAAAAAATTTTACTTTGCCACTTAATAGTGTGATTCTGTCATAAGTATATATATATACATATTTATATTAATTGTAATTATTTAATAAAAAATAACTAAAGCAAAATTTTTCATTGTTGACCTAAGTAGGAATTGACTTTAATTTTTTTTTTTTAATATTACTTGTTTTTAATTAAATAAAAACCCTAATTTTTGTCACATTTTCTCCACACCAGATGGCGTTAGTATTTATTTATAAACAATTTCGCATACAGCAATTTTGATACTTGGCTTTTGAATGGCGTTATCACTTGCGTCTCGAATTTTAATCGAAGAATTCTTTTTTAAAAATTATCAGAAGTTTCGCTTTATCGATTGTATTTAAAAGCGTGGATTTCATATTCGTTTGCCCGGTTCCATATGGAAGTTAGATAGCAGTTCATTATTATCATTATCATGTTTACTAATTTATTTCTGTGACTTAAAAAGACGACTAGTTAAGAATTTTTTAAATATTTACATTGTTTTATTATGCATATTATATTTACATTTATTTTATTTTACATATTATATAAACATTTATTTTATTTTACATAATGTTTCACGGAAATTTTTTGATGGTATCGTTAAATTAAGTAGTAAAACATTGACAAACATGAACATTAAAATATCTATGTGAATATATATATATATATTTTTTTTTTCGAAACGATGCAAAAAGGAATATTTGCAGATTTCACGTCAAAACCGCTCACTAAAAGAATGTACGAAACTTGCATATACGCAGACGCATATTCAATATGCACGCGGTGAACTAAAAGAAGGATGCTATTCTAAAGCATGATGAATGAAGTGGTATATGGGGATGTGAAGCAACAAGGACTATAATCCCCTAATCACTATATATATGAACAGTTAGTTCTTCCTTATTTTTATTATGTCACTCTCCACAACGCTCTACGATCGTGTTAGACCGGGACCTACGGTTTAAAGTGGATTCCGAACCACTACAAACATCCATGGCACCGCCGGGACTTGAACCCGAAACCTCTGGTACCGAGCGCCAGAGCGCTAGCCACTCGGCCATTCAGGCCCTATTCTAAAGTATTGCTGTACTGTGTTTTAGAATAGCATCGAGTATCGATATAATATCGATACTCATCGAGTAATTGAGAGCAAAAAAGGGGATATTTTTAACAAAAATTGTCAATAATTTATCTCTGAATCTGTTAAAAACATTTTAGTTCAATAACATCATTCAAAACATAGAGTTAAAATATCATTATATTCTGAAAATGATCATACTACTGTGCACAAAAAGTAAGACCAATTTTTATTTTTTTCCAAAAACTGTTTATTTATTCTTCCAAATTTATTTCATCACCTTCAAAGTAATCCCCTTCGGACACAATGCACTTATACCAACTTATTTTCCAATCCTTAATGCATGCTAAAAGTCAACGGCAAGGATGGCCTCCAAAGCGAGTGGCGATTCACGTTGAATCTCTTCAATCGACTCAAAACGGTGTCCCCGGAGTGGTCTTTTGAGTTTAGGGAATAGCCAAAAGTCGCACAGTGCTAAATCAGGTGAATATGGTGGTTGTGGTCTCATATGAGTTTCATATTCGGCGAAAAAAGTCACGAAGAATCAACGCAGTGTGAGCTGGCACATCATCGGGATGCAACAACCAAGAGTTTCATAAAAGTGGCCTCTTTTTGCAAATAGCTTCACACAAACGACGCATAACCCTCAAATAATATTCCTTGTTGACAGTTTGGCCCGGCGGAAGGAATTCATAATGCACCACACCACGGTAATCGAAGAAAACATTCAACATGACCTTGATTTTTGAGCGACTTTGGCGTACTCTTTTCGGTCTTGCTTTTACCTTTTGTCATGATATTCGCTCAATTGATCAGGTAAACATAAATCCAAATCTCATCACCAGTTATGATGCATTTCAACTTGTCCTGATAGTCAGAAAGCATTGTTCCCACATTTTAACGCGATGACGTTTTTCCAAAATTCAGTGTTTTCGGTACCAATCGAGATTTGACGCGTTTGAGGCCAAAAATGGATTTGACCGGTCCTTTTGAAATTCCTATATCATCAGCAAGGTCTCTAATTGTAAATCGACTTTTTTCAAGCACCAAGTCTTTAATTTCTTGGACGTGAGCTTCGTCGGTTGAGGTTGATGGTGGAACAGAGGGCTCCTCGTCTTCAACGCGTTGTCTGCCTTCTTTGAACTGTTTATACCACTTCTAAGCATTTCTTTCCGATATAGGAATGCTCACCGAATGCCTTCTGCAACATTCTATACGTTTCCGCAAACAAAATTGAATGCAAGTTATTTGCTCAATTAATTCAGACATTTCAATAATCGCCGGAATTAATTTTAGCGTCTTAGAAAGCCAAGCGTAACTCAAATATTAATGAATATTTTGACGTCAAATTTCAGACAGATGTCAAGGACAATGCCAGCAACATAAATGGTGGATAAACCATGTTTTAGAAGGATTTGGTTAAAAATTTCCAATAGTTCTAACTCAGTTTAAAAATTTTCTTACTTAGTTTTAGAACACATTTTTGCAAAAATTTAAATGCCTGTTAATAATTTTTTAAGAAAGTAATAACAATTTTAGAAAGTTGTTAATATCTGGGTTTAAAAATCTAATCTAAATTAGTCTTAAAAAATTTGTCTGTAGGACTACGTGTTGAAAAATGTAAATAATAAGTGATGTAAAAATTTAAACAAAGAAAAAAATTTAAAACTATAATTTTTACAATTTAATAAAGATTTTAAAATTCTACAATAGTAGCTCGTTTTGTAGTTTACCATGCACAACATCAAACCCCTGTGAGATCATAACAATCTTAAAAGTAGCAATTGAAGCATGCAAACATGGTAAACATTTTGCACAGTATATGCTCATAATATACAGAATATATGATTAAACACTCTTAGTAAAACATATGCTTCGCAAAAGTTACGTTGCAGCATTACAGGGGGTTTGATGCATTTGCATTATTTAAATTTTTAAAACAAAGAAATTGAATTTTTTAAATGTTAAATTCATTTTTAAATAGGCAATAGAAAAGGCATTCGCCTTATTGACTTTTAAAGAAATGTTTTAAATACAGCCCTAGTCTGCAAAATAAAGAAAAATTACCCTGTATTGCTCATAATCCAAAACTAAAACATTTTTTTTTTTCAATTATATTCTTGTGCTACATCATTTTAAAACAAATATAATAATAAGAATTTAAGCAGAATGATCCCTTTCGGGATTATCTCGCATTAGCAAGTTCTAAAGCTCGGTTGATTCACAACGTCTTCTTCATTTATGAAGCTGTCGCCTCTGGTGCTCATCCAAAATAGTCCGCCATCGAATTTCATCTATTTATTCCATTCGCTTTGATCTGAAAAAAAACATCATTTAGTGATTGATTTCGTGATTAAAAATGGGAATTCATTCAGGAAGAGTCAACATCAACAAATAAAAAAATGCTGAATCTGCTCGGCAAATTCCAACTTATCATGCGTGAACATTCGAGAACGGATGAATAAACTCAGGAATATGCCAATGTTTAATAATGCACGAGATATAGGAAGCAATGGATTGGAAGACTACAAGAACAGGTCAAATTCAATAGCCACAGGAATATAGCAATGTTGAAGAGATAGAGAACTTCATGAGGAATGAATTGTTCAAGAATCTCTAAAAAGAATGTACAAAAAGTAAGGTAAATGTAGTCGTAAATGAAGAATGAAGTATTCCCAATTCTACAAAAACACTATCACATACAATACCCAAAAGAAAATATTAAAGTTTGAAAATTCTAGACATAAATGAAAAATGAAGTATTCCAAATACTATAAGAAGCACTCTACAGCTCAATAGGCACCGGAAAATGCCAAAAGTGATAAATGTGAAACTTCAAGAAGAAGGAATGGATCAACTCACTACGAGTACTTACAGCCATTGGATATACAAATGTTTAAAATCCCAACACAAAACATGAAAAGGGCTTCAAAACCACACTACAAAAGGCAAATTTCAATCATTTCAAGAATTAAGGGGCCCAAAGTATTTTCCGCCAAAATTTGTAATGGAGTTTGGCCCTCATTTTCGGATAACGTCACGAACCCCTAATTAGAACAACATCCTTTTCACATATGATAAAAAAAAATATTTGAAAAATAAGTTTATCGATTCAGAGAGTTCTTGCGTACGTTGTTTACTGATGCAAATGAGACAAAAATATCCCCCTCATATAATTCGAGTAATACTATTTTCCATTTTATTAAAAAATGAGTACAAAAATCAAATTGTGATTTAGCTAACGCTGAAGCCAACATGTAAATGTACACTGAAGTGACAAAAGTCATGGGATACCTCTTAATATCGTGTCGGCCCTCCTTTCGCCCGGCGAAGTGCAGCAACTCGACGTGTCATGGATTCAACAAGTCGTTGGAAGTCTTCTGCAGGAATATTGAGCCATGCTGTCTCGATAGACGTCCATAATTGTGAAAGCGTTGATGGTGCAGGATTTTGGGCACGAATAGACCTCTCGATGATGTCCCATAAATGCTCGATGGGATTCATGTCGGGCGATCTAGGTGGCCAGATCATTCGTTGGAATTGTCCAGAATGTTCTTCAAACCAATCGCGAACAGTTGTGGCCCGGTGACATGGCGCATTGTCATCCATAAAAAATCCCATCGTTGTTTGGGTCCATGAAGTCCATGAATGGCTGCAAGTGATCTCAAGTAGCTGAACATAAGCATTTCAGTCAATGTTGGGTCCAGTAGCACCAGAGGACCAAGTCCATGCCAAGAAAAAACAGCCCACACCATTACGGAGCCACCACTAGCTTGAACAGTGCCTTGCTGACAGTTTGGGTCCATGGCTTCGTGGGGTCTGCGCCACACTCGAACACTACCATCAGCTCTTACCAACTGAAATCGTGACTCATCGGACCAGGCCACGGTTTTCCATTCATCTAGGGACCAACCGATATGCTCACGTGCCCACGAGAGTCGCTGCAAGCGATGTCGTTCTGTCAGTAAAGGCACTCGAGTCGGTCTTCTGCTGGAATAGCCCAAGAAAGCCAAATTTCTCCGCACAGTTCTAACAGACAAGTCCCTTGTACGTCCCACATTGATTTCTGCGGTTATTTGGCGCAGTGTTGCTTGTCTGTTAGAATTCACGACTCTTTTGCAGACGGCGCCGGTCACGGTCGTTAAGTGCAGGCGGTCGACCACTGCGCTGTCCATGGTGGGATGTTATGCCTGAAATTTCATACTCTCGGCACGCTCTTGACACAGTGGATCTGGGAATGTTGAATTCCCTAACGATTTCCGAAATGGCGTGACCCATGCGTCTAGCTCCAACTAACATTCCGCTTTTTCAAAGTCTGTTAATTCCCGTCGTGCGGTCATCATCACGTCAAAACCTCTTCACATGAATAACTTGAACAGAAATGAAAGCTCTGCGAAAGCACTGCGCATTTATACCTGTTCTACGCGATGCTACTGACATCTGAAAATTTGCATATTGCTATCCCATGACTTTTGTCACTTCAGTGTATACATAGTACTTTCATGTACAATATGTACTCATGCATTGTGAACGATGAAATCATTGGAAGATCATGTTTCCCACCTATGGGTCCCAATGAGTAATTATCAAGAACATGTAGAACAAGACGACAAATGCCATCATTCAGTTTTGTCACGCATGCTGGTCTTCTGCAGGTAGAAGGAAAATCCATAAACTGGATAGCATTGAGATATGGCGAGCACGGAAACCAGGGCTGTTGGAAAATTTCGAGTGATCATCGGTACATTTCGTGCAGGTTTGGTTTGGTTTGTCGCTCTACGGTCATCTTATGCACTCTTTTGGGCTAAACAGACCGGGACCTACAGTTTAACTTGATTCCGAACCACAAACAAACATCCATGCCACCGCCAAGATTCTAACCTGAAGCATTTCGTGCAGGAGGGCCTAGGCTCGATTCCACTGCCGTCCGTTGCTACATTCACTGACTTCGGAAAGGTGGAAACTCGATGGTGAATGTGACAATGTGTGTAATGCATTTCATATCGATAATCAGCTTAACTGGTGGGAGTTTTTCGGGTTTTCTTCCACATGACATTTCAGTGTGTGCCCCAAAAATCTTCCCGTCGGTGGGCTGGTCTACATGAGTTTCTATTTTCAGGTCGCAATCATTATTCTTGAACTGATCAGCAAAGCTTTTTCTGGAAGTATAAATAGGAAGGTGGTCTCCATAAGGACCACTCACATTCACCCCTCATTTTTTCCAAGTCCATCCAGTATTGTTCTTCCTTTCTCCATTCCTCAGCCCCTAAGTAGAGCTATGCAGCCGCCTACACCTTATATAAGTGAGGGTGGAACAACGGTGGGCCTCATGTAGGCCACGAATGGCATGGGCTATATGGTCATAACCAGGGGCCATATAGCCCATGGTAAGGGGTTGAAGAAATGAAAAATAATACAGGAGGGACTTTCTGTCCTACACATTTATAATAAGCCTCTCTGATATATGCAAAGGGAGCTTTCGACCTGTCGGGAACCCTTCAGGCCCACATGAGGCCCACCGATGTTCCACCCCACTTATATAAGGTGTAGGGGGCTGCATAGACCTAGGTATGGTCATGAGGAATTGAGAAAAAAAAACAATACTGGATGGACTTTCTGACCTACACATTTATTACAACCTTTTTCTGCCCCATGGAAAGGAATTCTCGATCCAAACTCTGTCTGTTCTGAAATCGAACGCGTATCCACAAGTTCTGATTGTGTTTTTAGAAACTAAAATATATATAAAATAATTATATAATAATTAGATGTTATTATTTTTCAATTCCTTCTATTAGCTCACAGTCTGCCTATATATCTTGTCCAAATTTTCAATCGTTCATAAAATATTTTTTATTCGTCCACTCAAGTTCAAATACATTTTTTTGAACTTGTAGTGGATGACACTTGATGTTAATACAGTTTTTTGAAATATGAATTTATAGTAATTAAATTTAATTTTAGCTGTTTTTTAGATATAAGTTGCATGTATTTACAATAGAGGGCGTCAGATAAACTTAAAAAATGAATGAAAATTATTTATAAAGGACTTTCTGCAATATAGTGGAAAAAAAATAGAATTGACTTAAAAATTTTATATATATATATTACTTGTTTTTCGATATTTTGAATCATTTCACAAAAAGCGCCCTTTGCCTTAAGATTTTAGAAAACTGTATTAACATCAAAAGTGTCATCCACTACAAGTTTAAACAAAAATGTATTTGAACTCGAGTGGATGAATCAAATGTATTTATGAACAATTGAAAATTTGAATATATATAGGGAGAGTGAGCTAATAGAAGGAATTGAAAAAGGTTAATGCCTTAACAAAGTATTTTTTACAATTTTAAGAGTTTAGTATTTGCACACATTTAAAAATATTCTTGTATATAATATATATAAAAGCTCTTAATGTAAATTTCTACAGAGGATTTAATTGACTTCACTTGGAAAAGAATTGTTCATTTCAGATAAATTTGTTTCTCAAGAAATTTTTTTCTGTGGAGGTTTGGTTTAATTCGTCGCACTCCGGTCATTTTTGTGCATACTTTGGACTAGTTAGACCAGGACCTACAGTTTAACGGTGGATCCCTAACCACTCAAACATCTGCGCAACTGCACGGCTTCAAACCTGGGCCTATGGTACCAAAGGCCAGAACGTTAGCCAATTGGCCATCGGGCCTCCTTCTGTGGAGAAAATACATCGCCATATTTTATTTAAATTACATATCTGTAAATATGACCTTTTATATTTAAATATTTTTTGTAGGCAGCAAAAACTTTCACCACGAAAATTATAATATTCATACACTATACTAAATAAAAGTAATATTAAGTAATTTTTGACTTACGACTTATTTTCATTTTGATAAAAAAAAATTTATAACTTTTGACTAATTTTCTACGTAACAAACAAATCGGGACCTATAAATCATTATTACACGTATGAAATAATAAGCAGATATTGAAAAAGGTGACATGTCTTGACCATTTAGTATGATTTTTACAACACACACACTCAAATGGTGAAGACATATTTTTTATAAAACCATATCTATTAGATATCTTAGTCTCAAATACGAACTGCATCCTTTGTCAGTTTTCATTTAACATATGAAGGTATAACAAGCATATTATAACACTTACCAGTTGTGTTCTTTCAGCCACTTTCCCAGTTCATCAGCGAGATCTTTCTGTTTCGTCTGAAGTGCAACCTGCAGAAGAGTCTTGCCACTTGAATTGCGGGCACGAGTAGCGGCCACAGCGAAGTCAGAATCAGAGATTCTAACTTTCTAACCATATCATCACCCTTTCCATTTTGTACACTGCTGAACAGGTCCTCAACTGTCTGAAGTAAACTGCGAATTTCCTCATCTTGGCACAGATCAAGAGGTGTTCGATTCGCCTTATTTTTGGCATCGTACAGAGCGCCATGTTTTAACAAACATTTTACGGTCTTCACATCAACTGCCACATGCAGAGGCGTGGAACCCTCCTCGTTTGTTGCATTGACCACATTCTGCAGAATACGACGCTGGCGGTCTTGGCAGTGACGCATTAAAATATCGAAGGTGGCACTCTGTCCTTGGGCAGCAGCAACATGAAGGGCCGTATTTCCACCCTCGAAAACTTGAGAACATCCACGCCCTTTCAGGCAAGATCTTCAGTTTTCCGTTTTACCTTTTGCAATTACTTCTTGCAGTGAATTTGATTCCTCCATTTCCACGTTGTTGGAAAGATCTGCACAACTGATTTCTTTTATTTCCACTTGATTGCCCAAAAGCGTTTTTAATTTTTTCACCTAACCTTTCTCCAACTAAATCTCTGAAAAAAGCAGAAATATCATCGATATGTTGGCGACAGTTTTTAACCAAGAAATGATTTGATCCCAAAATGCAGTTTTTTCAGAGTGAGAAAGTATTTCAGTGCTGATACATATCTGCCCTCCTTGAAAATAATGTGAGCTAATCTCACTTCATTATGTAAAATACACTCATGGTTCGAATTTAAGCTGCGTTTTGTTTACGTAAAGACCCTTTCTATTGTGTCATAGAATTCGAAGGAGTTATGCTGGTCATATCAGTACTTGCAATTTCGGCTTTTATCTGTAGAGTATCAGGATTCTCAGGTCCCAATTCTTTTTTTTTCTCTTTTCATAAAACTTCTTTAAAATATTTTATGGCATCCAAAATATTTCCTTGCAATTTTAATACTCTTGCTATACTGAGCTCAAACTTTAATAATATGGAATGATCTGGTCCATATTTTTTTTATATTTTTCCAAAATTTTAAAAACTTTTAATGATTCACTGTATTTTTCCGCTTTTGCTAATGCCTCAGCTATTTCTGCTTGAGTGAATAAAATATATTCATCATTGGGTTCAAGAATTGCTTCTTGTTTGGATAAAACTTGTTTTAAAATTGGCAAACCTCTCTGATGATTACCTTGTAGAGATAATATCGAAGCTATATGTGATTTAATAAGTAAAATTTCTTTATGATTATCGCTAAAATAAATTTGCCTTTTTTGATAAATTTCCTCAAACATACATAAGGATTCGTCATATTTCTCTAGCTTAAATAGTATTCGTGCCATGCATGTTTGAATATCTAAAACACTCGGATTATCTGAGCCAAAGATTTCAATTCTTTCATGTAGAACCTTTTCGTACACGCTAAAAGACTGTTCGAATTTCTCCGCAAAAAAATGTTTCTAGCTATTATTTCCAAACTATTATCCTGAAAGAGTTCTTTAATTGCTTTGTTTCGGAAAAATCCCATAAAATCGCAACTTCTATTAATGTTCTGAATTCTTCATTATTTGCTCTCAGCGCTACTTTGTTAAATCAATGTCCTTTTTTTCAAATCACTCAGTACAGAATGATTATTAAGTCGTACTTTTTCAAAAGATTCGCTAACGAAACATATCAGATTGATAACTTCTTTTCAACCGCAATATCCAAGGGAGTTTCCTGGTTTTGAGAGAGTGCATTATATACAGATCCATTCATTAACAGTGATTTGACTACATTAAAATGTGATGATTTTGTGGCATAATGTAAAGGAGTATATTTATTAGGATCACGAGCATTTGGATTAACCCCGTTTTTAATAAAATATCAACAATTTCTTCACAACCTTTCTTCGAGGCAAAATGCAGGAGAGTTTCGTTTTTTACGCATTTTGCATTAGCGACACAATACGAGCTGTGCTTCACTTCTTCTTTGATTTCATTTTCTAACATGAAATAATCGTTCTTTTCCACAGCACTAAATAATTCCTCCACGATTCTCAGCAACGTGCTTATAGAGTTCTCTTTGGACCGTTGCAATGGTGTGAGCTTTGGATCCATCGAGTGCATTGTAAAATACACCATTTTGCAGCAACATACCCACGATGTCCTTAAAGCCATTTCCAGCAGCCAAATGTAAAAGGAGTCGAACCGTAGATGGAAACAGCACTGACATCAGCACTTCTTTCTATGAGTAATTCACAGACATTCGACTTACCTGCTTGAGCAGCTAGATGAAGGAGCGTCAAATGATCACATCCCAAATCACTGACGTGAATACCACCATCCAAATAAAACTCTACAATTTCTTTAAAACCACTTACAGCTGCTACATGAACGGGTTTGTAACCCGTGCTATCTTTTGCATGAACGTCTGCTCCATTGTCAACGAAATATTTAGTCATTTCTAATGATCCGACAGCAGCTAAAAGATGCAATAAAGTATTGCCATTAATTTTAAAACTAGCACCACATTCTTTTTCTTGTATCAATATTTTAACTATGTCCAATCGATGATTAACTAATCTGCGGCCTGTTGTAGATTTTTTGTTGTTTTCTTTAGTAAAAACATCAGCCTCTGCATTTAACAAAGTTTCAAATCCATTTCAATATTATTTGATATTGCTGCCAAATGAAGTGGCGTTAGGCCTACTTTATCTTTAACTGTTTGATTGGCACCCTTTGATAGCAAAAATTGCGCTATTGAAAGATGATTGAATTGTACTGAAGTATGCAAGGGCGTACTAGAATCCCTTTCAGCATCTATTTGAAACCCCCTTTTCAGCAAATTTTCCACGATCACTCTATGGCCACCGTAAACTGCCCCGTGGAGCAAATGATACTCGTTCTCTAGTTCAGCGACGTCAAAGTCGGTATTTTGAAATAATATATTTACAATATCGTTGTATCCTTTGGTAACTGCAATAATTAGCAACTGAATCCTTTCTTTGTAATCAGTTCATCATTTATTTGTTTGTTGATTAAAATATGCACCACGTCTTTGTAATTATTAATACATGAAATATAAAGCCGTGCGGCCATTATTATCCTTGGCATCTATTTCTGCACCTTTGTCAATAAGAAAGGAAACAATGTGTTGAAAATTGCATCGGGAAGCCAGATGCAGCGGCGTTTCTCCTTCATTATTTTTAACATTTATATCCCTAACATTTGTTTGAGCGCAATATTCTACAAAAGAAAGATTGCCAAAAGATGCACCTACATGTAATGCAGTGAAACCATTTGCGTCTGTAAAATTAATATTTACTTTTTCATTAATGAGAATATCCCCAAGACCATTTGAAATTATTATACATATTGGTGTAATATCAAATTGGTCAGCTTTTAAAATATCAGCTCCTTTTAACAGCAACAATTTTACGATATCTTTATGGGACATCGAAGCAGCAAAGTGAAGTGCTGTTGATTTTGATGAATCCTCAGCATGGACATCAGCACCTTTCTCAATTAAAAGCTGTACAACATCGCCGTGACCTCGTCTAGCTGCTGCAAGATGAAGTGGAGTTGAACCAGCATCATCCTTTTTTTTCAATCTCAGCTCCTTTTTCTATTAATATCTTAGCGATGTTTTTATGTCCCCTTTCAGCACTGAAGTGGAGAGCGGTTCTCTTGAAATTGTCATAGCAGTCAACTAGTGCCTTATGCTCTAAAAGCAGACTGACTACGTCGTTATGACCATTTTCAGCTGCAAAATGTAATGGAGTTGATCCAGAAATTGTTTCAACGTTAACATCAGCATTTTTGTCCAACAAAGTCTTGTAACTTTCAGATGTCCCTCTTGAGCAGAAAAATGCAAAGGAAAAACACAATCATCGCTAAATGCACTTACGTTCGCTTCGTGGTCTAACAACAGCTTGACGACTTCTTCATGGCCTTCCCCTGAAGCATAATGAAGTGGCGTAAATCAATCTAAGTTCTTCGCATTAATGTCGGCCTTTTTCGAAATCAAAGTTCTAACTACTTCCAAATTGACTTTACCTATCAAAGACATGGTCAAAGGTGTGTAACCCAATTCAGTTTTGAAATTTACATCAGCCATTTTTCTATTAAAATATTTACTAGCGTTAGATCTCCTGCTTCTGCAGCTACATGAAGAGATGCGCGACCAAAAGAGGATAAATTTGCATCGACATTTGTTTCTTTTTTTTTTCAAAAGAATTTTCGCTACATCCACAAAGTTAAGCCTAATTGCTGTATGTAGAGGAGAATTCATTGTGCATCTTTAATAAGCGTCTTTGCTCCGTGCCGTAACAAATATTCAACAACCTCCTGAAATCATTTTCAACTGCAATATGCAATGGTGTCTTACCATTCACGTCTCTGTCATTAAGCTGGCATGTGTTTCTCTTTGATAGATACTTTACTATTTTCAGTCTATTAAATCTAGCAGCCATATGCAAAGCAGTTTGACCATCGTTATCTTTTGAATTTATGCTCAAACCTTGTTCGAGAACAAATTCAATGGCGTTTGTATTTGGTGCTTTGGCAGAAAAAAAATGTAAACAACAAGTATTGTGAAGATCTTTCCGAAAATGTCAGCTCCTTTTCTGATACATTCTTCTACTTGTTGCATGTTACCATTTTCTAAGGCGATAAATAGTTTATGTTGATTGATTACAATTGATAATTCGTCAAAATGAGTTTGTTTTTTCAATTTAGAAGAATTACATTTAATTATCTTGTCGATTTTTATTAACTTTGTTCATCAATTTTCGCGATGATTTTTTTTAGCATTTAATAAAAGCTGCATAGGAACATCTTTAAAGAATGTTGACCAAAACATTTTCATGGGCTAAGTGATTTCGCAAGTTTTTACCGATCTGCAATGAATAATTGCTATCTAAATAAAATGGATTGCGAGTGAGTTGGGCCTCTAGAATACACAGAATATCCAGTAATAACATCTCTATAACAGCCAAAAACTTCTGCATTATCTTCAAATGAGTTTTGGAATGAAGTTTATGATTCAAATTGATATCAATTAATATTTTTGAGAAATTTTAGTTTTGGCAACAATAAATGTATTGCTGAATTTTAATTGGCTTTCCCAATTCACATTTTCGGTTTTTGACCTGACACAAAAGGCCTTGAAACTCTTTTATCCATTTGACATCACTTACGTGGTAATCACAATAAAAAAAGAAAAAAAAACTAGAAAGTTTAATCTTTTCCTCGCTGTTGTTTTTCTCCTTTTTCGTAGGAATGCTCTGAAGTAACTGGCAATTTACCTCGAATCAAATTCATGAATGATTCTTCTAAGCCGATGGGTTCTGCAAAAAGAGATCTGCTACTATCTGTATAACTCATATGGCGACATATTCTCTGTGGTTTTATAAAAAAACGGTACTGAGTTTCTTTATATTCTTTTCTTAAATTTCTTTATTTGTTTTAATTTTTTTTTTTCATTTTGGATGATATAATTAATTTCCTCAAATAATCTTTTTCATAACCTGTCTTTCCAATTGCTTTTTAATATTTGACATGAGCTCCTCTAATTGTTCAACAGCTCCTTTAAATGTAGTTTTATTTGTTATTCTTTTTTGCTTCTTTCTGTAAATGCTTTAAACGTCGTGGCATAAAAGATTTGAAAAGATCTTTGATATCTTTTTGACGTTTTTAAAAGATTTTATTTTATTTTTAGTTTTTCAATGGCCTTTTTTGAGTTTATAAAAACGTCAGTGATTGTAGCATTCAGTTTTGAAATATCCCTTTGCATGTTTTTAAAGAAATGGTGTGTTTGTTTTCAATTTCAGATCGAATCAATAAAGTCTCAAAATGAGACAACGAATCTCGCAAGCCTGTAATAATTTCTGTTGTATTAAATGGCAAGAAAAATCAAAAACTGACACGTGGTATCCGACAATTTCGGGAGTTTCTAAGGTGCCTTTAAAATGCTCGCCCATAACTTGAAGAGCTCTTTACAAGTAATTGTCCTTCCTTTTTTGTTGCATTTGCTGAAATTGCCAAAGCTGCATACTTTTTTACTGTCTCTAAACTATAATGATCTCTGATGAATTCATAATCAGCATACAAATCTTGAAATTCTGGATAATTTGTAACGATTTTGTTAACCACATCAGTTCTCTTTGATTTTAGAGTTTTTTGCCAACTTAATAACGTCGTTGGTTTTAAAATTATTTCGTTCTGAATTGCAAACGTTTTGAAAAGTTTTCCAAATGCTGTAACAATGCTTCCTTACTTAACGCGCAACAGTAAAATAAATTACCTACGACCTCGTTTCTTGTGACATCGAATGAAAACAACTAAACAAAACTCGATCTCTTCCCATGGCAGTCTATCATAGGTTGATTTCAACAGAAATTTCAACACATGTATATTTTCGCTACAAATTCAGCTTTTGAGCATAAATATTTCATCTACGTCCTTTTCCCAATAACTGGATTTAATGAAATTAATATTCTCCACAACCAAATCGATTCTTTTTTTCTATGTGGATCCCCGAATTGCCATTTTCCTGGTCCGCACTTTCGTGAAAAAAAGCGAATATATCTAATATTTTGCTTTGAACAAAAAAATCCATTTCTCTCGTTATGAATACATTCCTCAATTTCAACTCTCTGTACGCCTTTGACAAATTCTCATCTAATTTTTTCCATGTGATTTTTTATTCGCCCTTTTTCTATTAGGATGTTTAGAAGATCGGGTCATATTAGAACGTATAGCATAGTAAAAAGCATTATGGTGGAAACTCGTCTACTTCGGTCCATAAAGAAGTAGTTTTACTTATTTTAACAGAAAAATTATAGATAAATTTTTGCATTATCTGAAAAAAGATATTCTAAAACCTTTATCGCTTTATATTTACAAGCTAAAGCTACTACATTAAAACTGCCGAATTGATTACTTTCATTCTCAAAACACTTTTCTGTATTGTTTCCTCTTCTTTTATACCCTATTTTAAACAGCAAAGTATCCAAGGTGCTTTAAGGAATTAATTTCGTCATCCTCTATGACTTTTTTACTGTTCTTCAAACTGAGAGATAGAAAGTGATCTTTGCACTTACTTCATCAGAGCGCTGGAATGTT
>BPLR01009395.1:0-52098 GCA_021605095.1 Caerostris extrusa | reverse complement strand
CAATACCCTCCAGTCGCTGATAAACAATTAACAATGAAAAGTTAATGCGACATTGGAATAAGGGTACAGGAATACTTGTGGCAGAGAATCTTTCAACAACTTGCTCATACTTTTAGTAATTGGATTCAATAGGTGTGTAATGTAATAGTGGTAAATTCAGAGACGTGTTTATATGTTGTATTATGTGTCTGGTATATTAAAGCATTAAATATATGTATTAAGTGTGATTTAATAATGTAATATATTACATAATAGAAAGCGTAAAGATTCTATTTGGATTCATAAATGTATGCATCGCTAGATTCAGATTATGAATATAAAATGTATAAGATTTCCTTTCAGATAATGCAGAGTATAGGTTTCTGTTAGATGAACAAACCGTATCATTTAAAATTTACTAAACACACTCTAAATAACAACTAAACTATTTTTATATTCTAAGTAACAAATTTTATAAAACAAGCAAACAAATGTATTCCTTTGGTTATAAACAAAAGAATATGATTATTTTATCGAGCCTTTTTTTTTTTTTTTTTTTTTTCAAATATAAATATTTCTGGAAGATGTGCCTAATATCATTATTTTTTAAAATGTCTTTGAATTGACTTTTTATAAACCCACTGCAGATAAAATGATGTATTGTAATAAATGGTATATTTTACTAAATTTCCAATAAATTATTTCAATTCTCTTTAACTATTATGGATCCTTTGTACTGGTGCATCCTATTAATTAATGCAAATTAAGTTGCATTCATTATAAAAGTTCTTCCCTTCATTGGCGCAACAGCTCTATAGTGGGCCAAAACGTCTGCCTATTGGCAGATTTAGAGACATAAGAGGTTTTCTTTTCCTTTTCAGTTCGATTCAGGAGGAAAACAGAAAAGTCAAAACCTAGGCATGCTTTTGTTTAAAGTAGATGTGTTCGTCTCAAAATTGTGATGGTAAACCTGGATACAGTGTAGCAGGACTTCCATTGTGCAACCCACAAGCCTCAATCTGTCTCCATTTTTCCCATTCTGGTGCTGATCGGCCAGATGTCAAAATGCCTGACATTTTAAAACAACTAACTAACTTCTCTCGGAATTACAGCCCCATGATGGCCTTGAGACATGAGTTTGCTTTGTTCCTGAGACTATTGTCTGTTCCGTGGTAATTGTCTCTGAGACATGAGTTCGTTTTTCTTTCAGGGGAACTCGTTATCAGCCCAACGCCCAATCCTTTTATGGTCATATTAGAATCGAAACCTACGTTTAAAAGTGGATTGCGAATCACTACAAACATCCATTGCACCACCAGTACTGAATCTGAAACCTGTATCCCTAAGCGTCGGACATTATAAAACTAATAAATTAAAATGTGTATCAGGGAAATTATTTGTAGAATTGAATTCAGTCCCGAATGGCCGAGTCCAGCGTTGTAGCGCTCGGTGTCACAGGTTTCAGGTTCATGTCTCGTGGTGGTGTCATGATTTTTGTAGTGGTTCTGAACTACCTCCTTAAGCCGTAAGTCCCCAGTCTCATATAACTGTAGAGTCACGGAGCCCAGTCAGACTTTCACTCACATCATTCCCACACTGCAAAGGGGCAACTCAGCTCTGGGCACAGTGATGTGATGTGGTGTAGTAGTGAAAGAATTGTAAGCTGCAGTGGCAAGTAGTACTTAGTCGTATTATTGTAGTAAATAGTACTTAGTATTATTGTAGTGTATTGCATATTGTACTTACTACAGCACGCGTAGTAGCCGTACTACAATAATTGCCATGTTTATGCTATGTGTGGTGTTTAAATCTGTAAATTTTAAAGGACCCTACATAAAACTAGAGTGATAAGGGTCAATGAATCAACCTTATTATTAAAGCTAAGAAAAGTGTCTGGAAGATATTAGTTCAATGCCTTTCTAGGGTTTTGAGCTCTGTTTCTCAAGGTCACAACCTAATTTCCAAACCATCAGGCTATTTCTGAACCCTTCATTTAAAAATATATCATCAACAAATTAAAAATATACATATTTGTTCTACTTTCGAAACAGCTATGAATCTATTTTTCTAAAAGTGAAGTTATTATATTTTCTTCTATAATCGAGTTTTCAAGTTCGAAAATATTTGAATGTCTGCAAATGCATTGTACACAATCAGCTTTTGGAAAACAAAAAAAAACACTTCGCGAAGAAAGGCAATTTATATATGTCGAGACCTATGCACAGACTTCCGGTTTGTGAATTTTTAACCGGAATTAGAAAGTTTCGAAATTTTGAAAACTGCAGACTACAGGGTTCTTTCAAACTATTTGTTCCAGAATAGTTCGTCTGCAAAGTTCAGCGGTAAACTCTTGCTGTCTTTCGCAGGATTTAAAATTACAGGAATAGCTACCCTTTTTAAATGGTTTCCGTTAGGATGAAAATATCACTAAATTTCTTAATATGAATTGTACTATAAAAATACCCTTCCAAGTAATAAGGACTTATTTTCGAATTTTAATTTCAATAACAGATCAAATAATTAAAAACAACTAAGTATTCTAATGACAAAACACAACAGGTTCGATTATTTCTGCACATTTATTTATGGAATCAAAAATAATATGCATTATAAATAAAAACGTTATAACTGCGCTATATATTTAATGAAGACTACTACTGGATCATTTTTTTTTCAATGCAGCTGGCAAACAGGCATGGACGTCTTTGGATGCCTATAAGGGCTGCACCGATGTTACTCACTTTGCATTACCCAGGAGGTGCGTGTAACTTGATGGTAAGTCACGGGCGCGGAGTAACAATGCCCCCACGCAACGCTCTACGATCCTATTAGGACCGGGACCTACGGCTTAAAGTGGGGATTCCGAGCCACTACAACACCCATGGGTAAAGCCGGGATTTGAACCGATACCTGTGGTACCGAACGCTAGCTATTCGGCCATCAGGCCCCCACTATTGGATCATGAATAAGCATATTTTTAGTCTAATTATACATATTTTCTAATTGTCTAATCATGCATATTTTGTAATCCTTCTAATTATTAATTGCTAAAGTCTAATCATACATTACATATATTCTAATCGTACATCTAATCACTACATTTTAGAAGAGTATTACTGGATCATGGATGATGCTATTTTTAGGGAAAAAAGTAATAATATATTTTCTAATCAGAAACATACATATTTTCTAATCAGTCTAATCATACATATTTTTAATCAATCTAAACATGCATTATATACAGTCTAATCATACATCTAATCACTATATATTTAATGAAAACTATTACTGGATCATGAATGAGGATATTTTTAGGAATAAAGAGTTTAATCATACATATTTTCTAATCAGTCTAATCATACATTACTAAAGTTTAATCATGCACATTTTCTAATCAGTCTAAGCATACAATAATAAAGTCTAATCGTACTCTACTTGTCGAATCATTTAATCACTACATATTTAATGAAAACTATTACTGGATCATGAATGAGGATATTTTTAGGAATAAAGAGTTTAATCATACATATTTTCTAATCAGTCTAATCATACATTACTAAAGTCTAATCGTACTCTACTCTAATCATTTAATCACTACATATTTAATGAAAACATTACTGGATCATGAATGAGGATATTTTTAAATAAAGAGTTTAATCATACATATTTTCTAATCAGTCTAATCATACATTACTAAAGTTTAATCATGCACATTTTCTAATCAGTCTAAGCATAAATAATAAAGTCTAATCGTACTCTACTTGTCTAATCATTTAATCACTACATATTTAATGAAAACTATTACTGGATCAAATGAGGATATTTTTAGGAATAAAGAGTTTAATCATACATATTTTCTAATCAGTCTAATCATACATTACTAAAGTCTAATCGTACTCTACTTGTCTAATCATTTAATCACTACATATTTAATGGAGACTACTACTGGATCATGAATAAGGGTATTTTTAAGAGAAAAGTCTGATCATTTTTCTAATCTCTCTAATCATACATTTTTCTAACTAGTATAATACATATTTTATTATCAATCTAATCATGCATATTTTCTAATCAGTATAATTACATATAATTTCTAATGTCTAATCATACATATTTTCTAATCACTCTAATCATACATCTAATCAACACATATTTAATGAAGATTCATTACTGGATCATGAATAAGAACGTTTTAGAAAAAAAAAAAGTCTAATCATTGTAAATTAATTAACAAATTATTCATTTCTAAGAAAGTAATAAGAAATGTATTAATAATTAGTGTATACATTCAATCTGATTCAAAGTTTAATATTTATTTCAATTACTAAATTTTATAATAATATTGTTAATTATATGAAGGTAAATATTGGATTATTAAAACATTATATGTAAGTTATTATACGGTGGATAGTTAAAAGTGTTATTATCTGATATTTAATACCCTTATTTATCTATTAATAATTTCCCTTGTTGATAATCCTAATACTCCTCTATCATAAATTCTAATTAATATTTTATTTATACTAGAAATACTTATTCTCCGAAAACAAAGTCCACAGTTCTCCTCTTTTGCTTAATATGATAAACTCATATTTCATTTAATTAGTTTTTGTAACGCTACAAGGAATAACACGTTATATTTTTATATGTTTTCGTGCTATTTTATTTATTATTTTATAAATAATTATATTTCCCGAAACTCATTATTATACGATAAAAGGAAAACAAATGTATCGATCCCAATAATTTTATTATACATTGTGCTAAAAGTAAGCATTTTGTAGTTTATTTTGAAATTTTTTTTGTTGTAATAAGGATGAACGATTGCTCATGATATAATTAAAATGTAAGTTGCATGTAAAAATTATAATGCTGCTTGAAGTTAGCAGGTAATAATTTTGCTCTTCCGTTTTTTATATAAGTTTCTAAGAATAATAAATTTAATGTTGTTCTGTTGTTGGCTTATACTCGACCTATAATGACTTCAAGAAGAGGGCCACTTTCAGGTTCATAAGAGCACTTTGATTTTTATTTATAAGCATTATATACTTGTAAATTAAAATTAAGTGTTATGATATATATATATATATAAAACATATATATATATATAAGAATATGTATTACAAATTATTATTTACAAAAAAATAAAAATAAAGAATTAAATTTGATTTGCATGTGCAGTTCACCCTAGAAGGGATATTTTCAGATTTCTCATGTCTACGACGAATCTAATTCGCCGGTCTACGGCAGACCTTAATTATTACACGACGTGATACACTAAACAACAAGGGGCTTACTTTGAAAAAACGCGGAAACATATTTCAGATTTCAGAAAAAAACACTTCTTGTTGACTCGTAGCAGAACACCCTTTTCTTCTTCTCCAAAAATCTTCTTTTAAGAAAATCCGTCAGCTTCCCTCACTTTTCTTTTAGAGTCGACACTTCCTCAGCCTAGATTTATCACCAATCATGATGCAACAACTCATGTTATAGTCCATATTTTATCCGTAGCTGTTTCAACCTGTGAAGGCCGAACAGTCAATCGTTAATTTCATGATGTATCATTATTTATGGCATTGATTATCTGCTATCAGATTTGAATGACAGGTTGTTCACATTTGCAAAAAACACCAATTGAATGTAATATAAATATCCACGATACTGCTTATCTGTTGTCAGATTTGAAAGATAGGTTGTTATTGTGAACTTGTTAAAGAATATACATTCTTTTCCACTGGGAACAAAAATACTATACCTTTTCCGTGGGAAAATGCTAAAAGGTCATAAAAAATCTTTAATTTATATTTTTAAAACATAATCAAAAAGTAACACAATTGCAGCGTTTTAGCGTGACCCTGTTACGGTCAAAATGCCAGTATTTGTCCAGAAAAATAAGTTCGCCAAATTTAAACATGATTGTTGATCCAAAAAGAACAATATTCGCATGATTAAGAAAAATTTTAATTGTGTAATTTTAATTTTTCTTAATTTAAACTTTTATTTTTTCACCTAAATTAGAAACCGCCAACAACAACAACAAAATTTCTATAAATTTTTTGTACTGCTTAAGTGCTGTTGACAACGGCATTACATAAAATTTTGATATGAGTGAAGAATTTTACATTAAACATTCATTTTCATTTATATAATATAACATCATTTTTTTATTATATCTATATTTGTACATATTTCTATTCATAGTTTTCTTAGACTCTAAAGTATTTTGTTTTTTATTTTTATTTTTTTAATAGATAATTTTCTTATGTGTGCAAAAGAAATAAGCATTGTTGTTTTTGTATGAATTGTTAATCATTCTAAGAAATATTATTAAAATTGACCTAAAAATACACAATTTTGAAAAAAAGATAAAATTAAAAAACAAAAATTGTTTAAAAAAATTTGATTCAGCATATTCGTTTTGAATAAATAAAAATAAAATAAAATGAATATTTAAATAAATAAATAAAATATAATCCTATCACTTCTATATAATTTTTGTTTTATGTCCTTCAAATATATTTAAATATTATAAACATTTTAATAGAAAAACAGATATATTTTTTAAACATATATTTGAATTTGTTACATTTGTAATATAAAAATGTATACAACATAAAGGATTATCCTTGAAAGAAACAGATTTTCCACTTTACAGAGAAATCTCCAATAACATAATTCCTTGTACATACAAAAGACTTTTAATATTTTGATCATAAGATTCATTCTGGTAAAATAAGATTCTCCTGAAATAAGAAATTTCTATGGAATCTTTACTTTCGTAAGATGCTTTGAAAAATATTTTCCTAAGGAATGTTTCTATTTTTCTTATTCTTGTAATATCTTCTTTTTTTTTTTTCGGTACATATTTTGGACATTCTGTTCTATTTCTTTTAAAAACAGATTATTTTCAGTATTTTGAAATATGTATAGATCCTTTCTTCTTAGAAACGTAAAGAATAAGGTAAAATAAACTTTTAAAAGGATACTTCTTTCAAAAAAAAAATATCAAATATTAGGGAACTTTTTCTTTAATCTTTTATGTATGGTTTGAGGATTTCATATTTTTTTTACAGAAATAAGACGCTTAAAATATTATAAAGTATTTTTGATTTTACCTCAAAACTATATCTTAAAGGTTTTCAAAATTTCTATCTTTATATCTTCTAATATTTCAAATTCCTTTTTACAAAGTATCAATATAAATCTTATATTACTGAAATTTTGATGTTATAAACATTGTGAAAAATGTTGAAAACGGCTAAGTATTTTCTTTCATATGTAGAATAATGTTTGACTGAAAATTAGTATTTAATATAGTAATCGCATTTTATTATAGTAATCGCATTTTTATTATAGTAATCATAAGGGAACTATTTTTTTACTAAATACTTATAAATATACAATACTAAATACTTTCTTTACTACTTTTGCAAATTTTGTTGGCAGCTTACTTTTGAAAAACGTTTTTACCCATAAAATTATGGATATTATTTTGTGGAGCGAGATTTTCGTTTCCTTGGTCACTTTTTTTCGTGTCCTTGAATTTTTTTTTCGTTTTCTTGACCACTTTCAACGTGTTTTATTTTATTTTATTTTACATTTCTTTCATGCGATATTTTTAGTATTTCATTTAAATTTTATTCACGTATTTTATAGAATAATTTATTATTATTTTAATCTAAACTTATTTTTATAAAATCGTTCGAATTTTCTAGTTTATTTCATTTCTTTATTTTTTGTTAATTTTTAATATATTTTCTTATTTCAGTATTGAACGATAAGTTATGAAATTAATTTATTTCCTGAATATGAAATTTTGATAATTTTTCTTTCTTTCTTTTTTTTTTTTTTTAAATTGTTGTCATCTATTTTGTTCTAAAATCAAATTCTTTTTTTTTTTTTTTTTTCTTATTCCACTTGGTTGACAGCAGCATCTAGAAGAATCCATGTGGTCTCATGTAAAGAAGAGCAGTCTTTTTTTATGATGGAGCTCCCGTAGATAAAAGTCTGACTTGGCTCCGTCACTCTGAAGAAGGAGGACAGTGCCTTCCGGGAAGAGTTTTTATGGGGAACTACCCTGAAATTGCTTACCGTATGGGAGAAAACCCGTAAACATCCACCAAGTAGTCCGACTAAAGTATTACACGCTGAACATCACAAACGCCAGCGAGCCTCCTCGTTTATTGAAACAATTCCAACAACAAAGCCGCTGGCCACCTTCGCCCTAATATTCACTAGCGTCGCGAGTTGTCAATGAGCTACTAGTCGGGCACAATAAATTCTAAATTTTATGGCAATCTGTATGTTGGCCCAACTGATTTAATTTTATACTTTTAAAAAATTTTTAAAAATTTCTTTTTTCTAGCTAATAATTATCACAACTGGCTCAACAGCCCGTTGTGGGCCTTGGCCTTCTTTTAAAAGATCCAGCCAGGCTGTTCTGCTCTTGGTCGTGAATCTCCAATTTTTTATCTTAATAACATTAAAATCAGAGTCTAAACAGTCGACCCATCTCTTTTTCTGTCTTCCCCTTGGTCGGTGTCCAAAAGGTTATATTGAAAACCTTCAAAGCAGCTCTATCACTTTTCATTCTCATGAGATGACCGGCCCATCTCATTCTCTTCAGTTTACAATTGTCCCAACGCAGTGCTTGCGTGTCGTAAGAGGCGACTAAACAGGACCTGGCCCTACTGGTTGGGGGTTGGGCGCAGGGTTAACAACCGTTCCCTGTAAAAAAACCACTGTTTCGAAGTCTAATAAGGATATAGCTAAAAATTATATAATTAAATAAAATAAAATAAAATTTCTTTTTTTCTTCTGGTATTCTATTCATGTGTGTTTACGAACTACCCACCGACTGGCGATGGGAGAGGGTCATTGCCTTCCTCGAGGAATTTTCGGATAAATAACTCACATTTGCTTGTCGTAGGAGTGAAAAAACTGGTAAATTCCACTAAACAGTCTGACTATCAATACAAGAGGCTCTATTCCCATTGTCACAATCGCCATCGAAGCTCCTCGTTTTTGAAAATAGTAGTATTTCCTACTTTCTAATTTCGTAAGTTATCATTGTGCTCAGAGTCGAGAATGGAAGAAAATTTTAACATTAAATGTAAAAAAGAATCTAAATTGGTTAATATTTCATATAAATGGAAGAGATTTTTCCATAATTAATAAATAATTAATTTCGTGTTGAAATACAAATAATTTATCTTTTTTCTAAAGGAAACACTGTAATATTTTTTTATAGTTGAAACAGACGTATATGCAGATAATTAAAATAGTAAAAACGCTATAATAATTTTATTAACTGAATTCTATTAATTCAAATAGCTATTTTCTATGCAGATTCTAAATATTTTCTACATAATCTTTTTCGAGCAATAATTTATAAAATGTAAATAATAATAATAATTGATATAAAATGCAAAAAAAAAAAAAAAATAAAAATGTCGGTGTATTAAATTTATTTATATATTTATAAAACAAAATATTAATACAAATAGAATAATGGTTAATTATCCATACTGTTTACAAGCATTAGAATCTCTCATAAAGTTAGACTTTACTAGTTGTCTGTGTGAATGAATATGCGTAAATAGAATTTATGAATGAAATATTTCAATCATATTGAATTCAATTAACTACTACATTAAGGTATTGTTATTAGTTGAATATATTAATATATATATCTAACTAATGCTAGTTGAATATTTATTTAGATTAATTGAATACAATTAAAATTTACAAGCTTAATTAATTATTCAATTATTGATTTATAAAAAACAAAATTGGTCTATGTACATAATTAGATTAACGTTTAGTTATTTCTATTTTTAATTTGTGTAATTATTAACAGTTAGTAATTCTAGTAACTAATTTTACCCTGAAGTAAAATAATTTATCAAAAAAAAAAAAAACACAGTCTCTATTGCTTGAAATTTTATTTCTAATTACATTTTACCTAAAATATTTTAATATTACCGATTGATAGAAAACACCTTATTTTTAATAGAACTAATATAGCCCAATCTTTTAATTATACAAAATGAAAATAATTGTATTTAATTATTTTATAATGTGGTTGTTTTTATATCGATTAAACATTCACATATGCCTATTTTTATACGTGATTTAAAATTCCACCCATAGCAATTCCAGTTTTGGTACCACATATAATAAAATAAAAATTTTAAGAATTGTAAGGTTTAATTATTATTATAGCCGCAAGAGGTCGCGGCTGTGACCAGTAACTGTGACCTTAATTGTGTGTCCAGTGTGGTAAGTACAAGCGGGAGATCTTCAGACCACGAGGAGAACGCTAGGAGCGTCCGAGCTAGAAAGACTGTCAGGGACCGATTCTTGGTTTTTAACTATTAATGATATTGTAGAAGAGGCCCAGGGGTGCCATGTGTATGTATGTACTAATATTGTAAATAAACTAATATAAATAGAAAGAGAGATTGGTATTACATCCTGACACAACTAGCTGCTAGCAAGCGGCTAACATAATATATCAAGAAAAATTCAGAACTATTACTATTTTTTCATTATGAATAAAAACGTATTTAGTTGTATAATTCATTTGTCTTTAGGCTTAACAACATGAATGTTGTTATTGCACAATTTATATGAGTTAGTGAATTAAATTTTGAAATTAAAATAAAATTAATAATTCGATGGCATAAATATTATTTTGTACACTAATATTTACTATTATGTTTTACGTTTGCAGTATTTGATGTGTAGTATGATACATACCTATATTAATTAAATTAACAACAAATTTAGTAATTCTGTTATAACACTTTTATACACTAATTTATTCTTTAATATTTACTATTATGTTCACACATACATTATTTGGTGTGTAACATAATACATAACTACAGAGTGATTATAATTAATGTCCCACTTTCAAAATGTTCTAAACAAAGAACCACTCGTCACAATAAGTTCAAATTTGAACTGAGAAGACTTGAAGAGAGCCTGAATGGCCGAGTGTCTAGTGCTCTGCCACATGTTTCGGGTTCGAGTCCCAGCGGAGCCATGGATATTTCTAGTGGTTCGGAATCCCGGTCTCATATGATTGTAAGAGCGCCGCGGAGCAGAAATCAGACTTCTACCTACGGGTGCTCCATCAGAACAGAGGCTGCATCCCTCTTCCTCCTTCCATGAGGGATACGACAACAAAAATAACAACACTTGAAGAAGGGTGAAATAGTACGGCACCAAAAGAATTTCTACCGATTTTTCCATCCAATTTTATATGACCTTTGCCGCGGTGGATGGGCATTCCACTAACAGTATCACAACTGTTGAAAGACTTGGAAGTAATTTTTCCGTCAAAAAAACCTTGAAACCTTTTTTTTCCGAAAAACAAGCAAGCACATTGAACATTACACTTGGTTTAATGTGCAACTCATGCAAAAACTTTGTAATTTCCATTCAAAATATCACTCTCAGCCGTATTCACTTTCTTTATGCCCCTTATAGCGTCATCTATTAATACAATTTGGAACTTTTTTTTTGATGCCGTACCGTTTCTCCCTTCTTCAAGTATCTTCAGTTCAAATGTGAATTCATTGTAACGAAAAAGGTTCTTTTTTACATCATTTTGAAAGTGGGACTTTTTATTTATAATCACCATGTTTTCAGTCATATTAACAACAAATTTAGTAATTCTATTCGAACACTTTTTACATACTAATTTATCCTTTAATATTTACAATTATGGGGCCTGAATGGCCGAGTGACTAGCGCTCGGGCACTCAGTATTACCGGTTTCGGGTTCTAGTCCCGGCGGTGCCATGGATGTGTGTAGTGGTTCGAATCCACTTTAAACCGTAGGTCCCGGTCTAATAGGATCGTAGAGAGTTGCGGGCATTGTTACTCCGTGGCTTATCTTCAAGTTACACGCACCCCTGGGTCATGCAAAGTGAGTAACGTCTGTGCAGCACTTGCCTTAAGGCATCCAAGACGTCCATGTCTGTTTGCCAGATGCATTGGAAAAAAATATTTACAATTACGTTCGCAAATATATTATTTGTTGGGTGATGTGATACATAGCTATATTAATCAAGGTAGCAACAATATATATTCCATATTCTAACTATTTTAAGCACTAATTTTTCCTATTAAATATAATTATGAAATATTACTTCAATCAGAATAAATATTTGTCTTCGATACCAAGATGTAATTAGAAATTCTGAGAATTTAATAAACTTTATAGAATGTTGTCTATTAAATTATTTTGCTGTTGTTGTTAAATTATTATGCTGCATTTTAAATTATTTTGATATAAATAAATTATTTCTTTTACATTGATTAATCACACAACACCGTTTCTTTGAAATAAAGAGCGAAACATTCACCTTAATAACTTCATTAACAAAAACTCCACCAAAAACGAATAATTTCGAATGCCAGCGACGCACGAAGAATATATTTTTCGAAGCTTGAAAAATATTATTTCTGAAACAAAATAATGCATTCGCCAATAATCAATGACGAGAAAGGATTAAATTTCAGAAACTACTCTTCCTCTAAGTCTTAGTTAAACATTTTCTCTTCTAAGCTCTCTCTTTAATAACAGTCGCAGTTAAGGCTCTCGCGCTAAGACCCTCAGAACGGCGTTTGCCCTGCACGGAAAATTTAATCCCTTATTAATGAAGTTTTCTGCAATTTAAGTTTTCGCAAAGACAGCGTTTAGGAGACTCGGAAAATTTCATTTCTACAGTTCATGAGAAATTGTTATCTTTATAATGAGCAAGTGGGCAGAAGACTTCGTTAAAAATAGTTTTACCATTTAATGAGGTTTTTAACAACAAGTCTGTTTCTGAGATTTAGAGTCATTTTTACATCTAATGCCGGAGGGTTTCTTTTGTAATTTTCAGAGACAATGACACTTGTTTCTATACTTAGATTTTTATAAATAACGATTATTTTGAAAGCCAAAAGAACTATTAATTATTTGTTTTTGGTACCGAACTATTGAACATTGAAAATAAATATAATAATGGTCTCCAGTAATTGTGTTGAGTGTCCTTTGTGTGTTCTCCTTATATTTGCTAAAAATAGAAATAATCATTAAACGAACGAAATATTTCCATTCATAATTTTTTATTTTACTGAATTTTAAATGGATGTTATTAACTTTTTGAAAAGTTTTATTTACTTACATCTTTTTATGGTTCATTAATTGTTGTTAATGTAAAAGGCCCATTAAAATAGTTGAATACTTCATCAAGTTAAAAAAAAATTGTTTTTGGAAAGATTAAATGATTCGAAATACGCTTATAAACAAAGCATAACAAAAATGAAGGTTAAGATAATTATTAAATAGTTATTTAAGATATTAAATAAGTTAAATAATTATTTTATGAAGGTTAAAATAGTGGTATTAATAAGGTAATAAGGTTTTAATATTTTGTATGTGTGTTAAAGGTTTATATACAGGGTTTCTGTTATAGATAAAAAATGTGACAAATATTAAGATATCTTCTTTTCTGATGAACCCGAGAAATATCGAATCAGCTAGTCATAAAATAAAAAATAAGAAAATTAAAATTATTTCATCAATCTCTTGGAAAAATTTTATTTTCTATAATTACAGAAGGAAGTCGAATTCTTTTAGATCAAAAGAATTTCAAATAAAAACTTCCCAAAGTTAAAACAACTAGTCATACTTCAGTATATATGTTATGTATATACTACAACCTATTATGTGTCAAGCCCGCCTGCCTACAGGAAGATTTCAGACAGGAAATGGTTTCTTTTTACAGGGTGTAGAGTTGTCAGTATCATGCCCAACACTCTACAGTCATATAGCTAGTTATATGCAGTCATAGAGACCATACTACCTACAAACCACTATTCAGACCTATTCTAGAAAAAAATAATCAGATTTAACATTTGTTATCATTATAAAGAACAATTAGATGACACTAAAATGGCTCTAAAATGCTTTACCACTTTCGGAAATACAGTACTGCCATCCACAAGAAACCCTTATCATCAAAATATATGTCTTTTATGTGATATAATTGAGTCCATATCCTTTTAAAAACCTTTAGAGTGTAATTATCTCAGGGGCAACATTATTTGATTTAGTTCCTTGAAACTCCTGCTGTAGTACTGTCGCCATCATTAAAACTTCTCTTTGAGGACGTTGGAAATAGTTAATGGTATTTTAAAGGTTTTTTATAAGTTATTGTTTTGAATGTTTGATGCAGTATTATATAAATGCTTGCTAAAAATTTAACTAACATCCATTAGAACACTGAGTCGTTATTTACACAACTTGTACAAAAAGACGACATTTGGGAAAACACTTTTGTTATAATTCTTGGCAACACATGCAATTTGGCATGGAACATTGGTTCATGAAAGAACCAAATTCATCTACTTCAAAAGTTTGTAAAAAAATAAAATGCGTTCTTTTGTGATATTATAGGACATCTGGAGTGATTGTGTATTTCAAAATAGCTTCTACTTTAAATCATCGTTTTTTCAGAATTTAGAATTTTAGAATAGTTCCTTTATAAAGGTTTATTTTCACATTTGTCAAATTCCTTTATCTGTAGTATTTTAGCAGCATTTGCATAAATTGAAATAAAGCAACATCAGCGAGCATACATCTCAAAGCACCAAGTCTTGATTTCTTTCTTTCTTTTTCAATTCCTTCTGTTAGCTCGCACTCTCCTATATATATCTTGTTCACATTTTCAATCGTTAATGAAATACTTTTTATTCATCCACTGAAGTTCAAATACATTTTTGAACTTGTAGTGGATGACACTTGAATGTGAATACATTTTTTCAAATATTAATTCAGTAATTAAATTTAATTAATTAATTTAAATTTTTTAGATTTAAAAATGCATATATCTACCAATAGATGGCGCCAGATAAATTTAAAAAATGAATGAACATTATTTATAAAGTACTTCATGCAGTATAGTGAAAAAAAAAAAGTAGGAATTGACTTTAAAAATTTTTTATATTACTTGTTTTCATTGAAGTATCTAAAAAGAGTGTATCGAGAAAAAAATAATAGATAAAAATTATTTTCAGTGATACACAAAATTCAATTGGATGAGCTTATAAAAAAGAAAATTCTTACACTAAATTAAAAATATACAGAATTATAAACTCTGTTAATAAAATATTGTAATTAAATATTTATGTGCTGTAGTTTTAGTAAGGTTATCACGTAACGTATTATATATAATTATAATTAAGTCCTTGTTTAGTCGATAAATTATTTAATGAATAATAGGAATAAATTTTGTATATTTGCTTTTGGATGTCTAATTAATTTAATCCATTCAAGACATTGCTGATGCATTTTATTGAAAACTTAATATTGATTGCATTTATTTAATTCTTTATATTGATTTTTAGTTTAGTGTTTTAGTACTATATAATCATTCATTAACAATTTAATTAAATATAGTTTCTTAAATCAAAATGAATATAAAATGAAAAAAACCTACAGTTCAGCACAATTGGCCAACAAATTAATCCATGTGTGAATATTAAGTTTTCTTTAATAAATAAGCAGTATAAGAAAAACGACATTTAACTGATATTTGAAATTAATATAGAGCTTTTTATTTTTATTTAAAACTATAATTTTAATACCAGATCTTTAACTATAATTATAGAACTTTAAATTATAACTATAGGACTTTTAATTTAATTTAAATATATATTTTTCTTAAGCCAACACTTTCTTTATTTTGCCATTAAAGAAAAATCCAAAAACCAGTTCTTTTCTTTCACTTAACCAAAATAACCCTAATGTAATTTTTAGTCCATTAAATATATTAAGAAAAATAATGTGGCCTCTAACAAATGTAATTGAATAAACTGATGTTGAATGAATCAGCCTCAATTAGATAAATTCTATTTATTCTACTTTGAAACAAGGAGGTATAGCTTTTCTTTTAAATAGTTCTTGTTTTTTTCACTGTAGTACTTTCGTATATTAGTAGCTTGTAATCTTTCACTAATTTAAACAAAAGTTTTGTGTAGATCTATTAGATTTATTTTTTAAGGAATCAGATTAAAAAAAAAAAAAAAAAAAAAAAAAAGAAAACTTAGTAGCTACTATGGGCAGGAAACGGTTTCCTTAGTATTTGCATATATTGGAAAAAAGTTTTTTATCTAATTTAATACTTATTTCTTTTGTATATTTATATTTTCATGTCTATATAATTCTATTTATCTTACTTCGAAACAAGGAGCTACAGCATTTCTTTTTAATAGTTATTTTTTTATTACACTGAACTTTCGTATGTTAGTAGCTTGTTATCTTTTTCATTAATTTAAACAAAACTTTTGTGTGTAGATCTATTAGATTTATTTTGTAAGGAATCAGAATTAAAAAAATTTAGTAGCTACTATGGGCAGGGAAAGTTTTCCTTAGTATTTGCATATATTGGAAAAAAAAAGTTTATCTAATTTAATATTTATTTCTTTTTGTATATTTATATTTCATGTCTATATAATTCTATTTATCTTACTTCGACTGAAAACAAGGAGCTACAGCATTTCTTTTTAATAGTTATTTTTATTACACTGAACTTTTGTATGTTAGTAGCTTTTGTTATCTCTCATTAATTAAAAAAACTTTTGTGTGTAAATCTATTAGATTATTTTTGTAAGAATCAGATTAAAAAAAAAAAAGTAGCTACTATGGGTAGAAAAAGTTTTCCTTAGTATTTGCATATATTGGAAAAAATTATCTAATTTAATATTTTTTAGGGAATGTTGTTTTCTTTTATACAGGGGGATTATAATTAAAGTCCCACTTTCAAAATGTTGTAAAAAGAAACACTCGTTACAATGAGTTCAAATTTGAACTGAAGATACTTGAAGAAGGGGAAAACGGTGTGGCATCAAAAAAAAAAAAAAAGGTACAAAAAAAAAGTTCAACCGACTTTTCCCATCCAATTTGGTATGACCTTGCCGTGGTAAATGGGCTTTCCGCTAACAGTGTCCCAATTGTTGATGACATTTTTTCCATCAAAAACCGAAACAATCAAGCACATTGTACACTACAGTTGGTTTAATATGCAACTCATGCCAAATATGTTGTAATTTCGATTCAAAATATCACTGGCAGCCGAATTCACTTTCTTTATGCCACTTACAGCGCCGTCTATTAATACACTTTGGGAACAATTTTGATGCCGTACCTTTTCCACTCTTCTTCAAGTATATTCAGTTCAAATTTTGAACTCATTGTGACGAGTGTTTCTTTTTTACAGCATTTTGAAAGTGGGACTTTAATTATAATCACCTGTATGTCGAAAGCAAACTCTATTAATTTGTAAAATTACTTAAAATATTTTTTGTTGTTAATTTTTTGTAATTTTCTTAATTTTCTCTTCAATGAGGATGAAATATTTGTATTCAAGAAGATATTTATTGAACTAGCTAAAACAATTTTAGCAATTGTTTAAAATACAAAGAATCTAACGTTAAAAGCAATAATTCTTTATGATTATATAATTAAAAAAAAAAATTTTTTATTAATTTTGTACAAAATTCGTATCTAATAATAATTTCTATAAGTAATTCACATTCTATTAGAACATTCGATAAGAAATTTGTATTCTATTGGAGCATTTGATAAGAACTTTATATTCAATTCGAACATTCGATAAGAAATTCGTATCATGTTCTAATTCTTTGCAGTTACTATTTTCTGTTTATTTCATTGAATTTTTTTTTAAAATGGCTACTACCAAGGTACTTTAATAACTATTTTATTGCTTACAATTTTGTCACAATGTTTTCTGAATACAAACGATATATAGAACTAACATTTATTTTTGTTCCATATTATTACATCTACTTTCATAATATAATACTATTCTGTGTTAGTACATCAAATATAGAACGCCTCTAAAAAAGGAATTATTGACCTCTGAATAAACATTCTGAATAGAATAATAATCCCCCATGTCATAACTGCATTATTAAATTTACTGTATTGTTTTGAGAAATGCGTGACAGAGAAATGTCATTTAAGATCAAAATCAGATTGACGATTCAAATGTTTTGATTTAAAAATTTTTAAATTATTTTAATTTTTTCCAATTAAAATAATCTACGAAATTAGAAAATCCTTATATTATTTCCAAAAATAAATACGTTGAATGAGAGGCATATATGTAAGGGTGGGATTCTAAATAATGAATGATTAAATTAAATTTTCAGTATTTTTTTAATATTCAATATTTTTAATACTGAGATCAGTTAAATATTTACAAGTTTTAATATTTATTTAAACAACGATTATCTTCTGAAAACAATAATATCGTTTTCTACTTTTTTCATATCGTAGCCAATAGTTTATTGTTTTTTTTTTATGATTTTAAAAAGTCGTTTGTTATTTATTTAAATTATAGAGAAACATTTTCAACCGTAACTAACTGATACTGTTGACGTTGATGAATGAATCAATTGATTATTTACAAGTATTAATATGTGTTTAAACAACAATGATCTTTTGGAAAATAATAACATCATTTCTATTTTTTTCATAGGGTAGACATTATTCTATTGTTTTCTCTGATTTTTAAAAAATCGTTTGTTAATTATTTAAATTGTAGAGAAGTTTCTTCAACCGTAACTAATTGATACTATTGACACTGATGATGGATCACTTAATTATTTACAAGTTTTAATATTTGTTTAAACAAAATTATCGTTTGGAAAATAATAATATTATTTATATATTTTTTCACATCGTAGCTATTATTCTATTATTTTCTAAGATTTTTAAAAAAATCGTTTGTTAATTATTTAAATTGTAGAGAAGTATTTTTAACTGTAACTTAACTGATACTGTTGACATTGATGGATGGATCAGTAAATTATTTACAAGTTTTAAAATGTGTTTAAACAACTATTATCTTTTTGGAAAATAATATCATTTTTATTTACATTTTTTTCATGTAGCCAATATTCTATTATTTTCTACGATTTTTAAAAAATCGTTTGCTATTTATCTAGATTGTAGAGAAGCATTTTTTAACTGTAACTTAACATACTGTTGACATTGATGGAAGTATTCAAATGAAATATGTTTGTAGCTGTTGTTCACCGATTGTTGTTCTACATGAATTTAGCATAGGAAAAGAGAAACTACTTCCTCGTTTGACGCAGCTACTTTGTGTTTTGTCGACTGAATGCCGAGCATTGTAGCCAAACTGTAGCCAAGTGGCAAAATGCTGATCTTTGAAGGGGTGGAATAGTAATTAAATTTTTAAACTTTTTCCAAAATTATGATACTTTTCAATTTTTTAAGTCAAACCAATTTTTGTATTAAATTTAAAGAAAGTTAAAATGTCAATTATAATATAAAAAATTCAGTTGCAAGAAAAATATTTACTAGTTTCTGAACGAAGGAAAACTTTAGAAGTTTATTATATCTATTAAATTAAAAAACTATATATATTCGTGTGAAACAATTATTGGAGGCCTAAATAATTCAGAGTTTTGCATATTTATATATTTATTTATTTTATTTACATTGATTTATTTTATATTATTTATTTTATTGTTTTATTTTATTTACTTTATTATTTCATATTTTTTATTTAAATATTTCATTATTTTTTTATATTTATTTATTTGTTCATCACTGAATTATTTTTTACTTACTTTTAAAATTGTGATAAACGTACTGTATTTGATAACTTTATAAAATGGCCCTACTGCTTTTGTCTTGTTAAATAAATTCTATATCACATTAATGTCTCTGATTTTTAATTTTGGTTTTAATTTTAATTTAGCTAAACTAATACATAACATAATATTTGAATAATTTTCAACGAAACTCCTGAATTATTTAAAAGTAGAATATTTGTATGCATTTTAAAATGAACAGAAATATATAAACATTTCCTGCGACTATAGCAACTATTCATTAGCCTTTAATTAGAAATTCTCTTTTGAGCATTTTAAATCTATAGTTATAAATAATTAAATAATAATTTAGGTGATGTGTTTAAATTCAAATAAACGTTTACTTATTTATTAATGAGTTGTACGTTTAAATGAATTAATAATAATAATATAAATTATTCAAATATTTATTAATTCGATGTAATGTAAATGTCTATGATTCTTTATATATATTATATATATATATATATATATATATATATATATATGTTATGTTTTATATGTATTAATATATATGTATAACTTTTTTAACTCAATTTATCAAACTAACAATGATAAATATTTATATATATATTTTTAAATTGAGTTGAATGCAAAAAAAAGTTATTGAAATTAAACGCTTTCTTGTAAATTAAAGAAACACCATTGAACTTGTAAGCATTTGTTTGAAGAAATTAAATGTTAATTTTTGTAATACTTCTTAATATATAGCAAATAATGATATAAAACAATGCGTTTGTTGTATATTAACCGACAAACCTAACTTATTTTTAAAGGTTTAATTATATTTTTGTCAATACCAGGCATTTTTACTCTGATGAAAGATTAAGAATTGGAGATTGAAGATATTTTTAAGAAAATTTCTGGCAT
The DNA here is from genome assembly GCA_021605095.1 of Caerostris extrusa. Classification (NCBI taxonomy): domain Eukaryota; kingdom Metazoa; phylum Arthropoda; class Arachnida; order Araneae; family Araneidae; genus Caerostris; species Caerostris extrusa. The sequence continues at coordinate 31,542 of BPLR01009395.1, read as the reverse complement.
TCTGATTTATTGAGTCAATTGGAGGCAATCATAATCTTGGATTTCAAACGAAGCTTCCTAAAATAGAAAGTTAATAATTTAAAAATAATTTAAAGTTATAATTTATATAATAATTTTTACTATCTGCTAAGTTCACATGGCCAGATTTTTTTGTTATTTTTCCATTTAAAACAGTCTTGAATAATATGAGATTAATTTACTCACTCGAATAATGTATATTTAAATCACTTTGAGTTGGAATATTTTCAGATTTATTTCAGTAATAATCTTCTCCAGACATTGATTAATTTTAAAAAATAACTTTAGTAAAAAAAAAACGAACTTTTCTTAAAAATTTCCTTAAGGAGGTTAAACTGTCCCAAGAAGTATTTGTGTTGAATCTAAAGAATAACAGAAGCATTAATTTTAGTACACGTGCGGTTTTTTCTGTGCGACCTAAATAACATGTGAGGGAGAATCTACCAGTATGGGATTTTATTTTAGTATTTACACAGTTATGAGATTTATTTTATCATTTACGCATGCATTGGTACAGAGGTTTTCTTTTTACTATATCAAGGTTGATTTTGTTCATGTACTTTTTTGTAAAAATGTTAAAAAATAATTATAAAGCAAAAATAAATCCGAATTTTATTGACTTATATGTTCAGTCTTAATAGCTCTTTTTTTTTGAATAAAGTGATAAACTAAAAATATGTGTTATATATACTGGCAGATAAACATGAAATGTTTTATTTTGGGTAAGGTTGTCAGCCACGAGCGCTATTGATTTCTAGGCTTAAAGTGTTATCTCAAAACCACTACAAACATCCATGCCATAGCCTGGGACTCGATCACGTAACCTGTGGCACCGTGCTCCAGAAGTTTTTCCTTTATTTAAAATTGTCCATTATAAGATAATTCAGTAATAACCAAAAAAAAAAAAATATATTAAAATTTTCCTTTTTTTCTGAACTAACATTTTAGGTCTTGCTTTTCTCTTTTTTTTTATAGTAAATCAATTTTTTTTTTCTGTTAAAATGATATAAGTACATCCAAGCCTCATCCACTGTAGCTACATATTGTCATTTTCATACGCCAAATAATTACCGTACAACTGCTCAGAGTCTTTGAGTTAAAAAAAAAATATATTTTGGGGGTTAGCCTGTGGAGATAGTTCTTTTTATTGGTCAGTTTTAAATCAGATTTTAAAATTTTGTTTAAAGTTACAAGAGATATTTAAAGATTTAGCGAAATATTTTTGGGGGATTGAATTATTTAAAAAACAAAAACAAACATGAGATGCTACTTTAGATATAATAAGTGGTGTATGTATCCTTATTAGGTATGCATTTTTTTACCTATTTTCAAAGTCAAATGTAATGTTTTACGTTGCTTTCCTTTTTTTATTAATTATGTCCCTCTTATACGTATAGACATGATAAAACATGTTTTTCTTCCTTTAATAATCGCATAAGAGTTTTTCTTTTGTTATAGCGCAAAGTTATAAGCATTGTTTATTTTAAAGCGAGGTTTTAAAGAAATAATAATTTTTTCAATATATATGATAATTAAACCCGATTTCGAATGAATGAATTCAAATTTATTTTTATCCATAGAACTTTTATTCATGGGAAGTCAAAATCTTTAGAAAAATGTGTGAACACCACCGGTATTTTGTGTTATATTCTAAAAAGAGCCAATTATAACAGAAAATATTTTGGTGATAAATATTTTAATAAATTCAATATAGTAAATATTCATTTATAAATGTAATAAATAAAGAAGCGGACGGTTTTAGATGTAACAGAGTTTCAGAATCTTATGTCATCGTTCCTTTGCCATCGAAAATTGTATCTTTAAAAATTAAAAATGCACTTAACAAAGTTATTTATGTATGTTATTTATTTGTATGGTTATATTAGATAAAAAACTATAATAGATTCAGAGAATCTATAATTTAAATATCTTTTTTTTTTTCCTAATTTTAAATGTACTTTCATAGCAGCAAGTTTAATTAATAATATAAATTAACAATTTAAATGAACGATCTTAATTAACAAGTTTAATTAAGGCTTTCAATAAAATTGATACATCATTTCTGATATGAATTCTATGTTAAAATTTTAATTTTATGCGATAATTTAGGTCATGATGAAATATTATATATATATATATATATAATTATCTATGTCATCCAAAATCACGCAAGTACACTTTTTTACTATTACGCAAGACATAGTTTACCTTGTCTTTATTTTACTAGTTATAATTATACGAATTATATTGGGAGATACTACTATATACTATTACATTCTAAATACTACTCTTATTGCGAAATCTATTATTTATTTTAGAATATATTTATACTAAGTAGTTTAAAGAAATCATGTTATATCTAATAATAATCTACAGCAGTTAATTTGTCTGTTCACAAACAATGTTGGACATGTAAAGAGAATATTTAAAATCACACTAACAGCATAATCTGACATTATCAGATACTGGTCTTATATGTACTCTTATTGTAGATTAATACGGAGATCCTTGGCCGCGTAGCAGTCTCTAGCTCCTTCATTGTTAGCTCCTCTAGCTCCTCCTTGATGTTGAAACATAGCGGTGGCCTCATGTCCCTCGAGTTAATAAGAAAAGAAAGATAATTAAATGCCCTTTTTTAAAAAAGAATTATTTATTTAATAAAATTATAAAACAAAAATTTCAAAAGTGCAGATGTCGATCAAATCAGTTACATATAACCAAAAATAAAACAGAATGAGCAAAGGTCAAATTAGGAGAAAGAATAGCTTAGGAGAAAAGCGAACTTTTTTTTTTCATCTAGACAGTTGTGAGTAACTGATATGTACACTGAGCACCTATCCAGGAAATGTCAACATTATGTTAATTCCCATTTCTTTTAATTACCTGTTTTTTAGTGCTTCTTTCCGCTTTTTTGCATCTTTATTAGTCATCTTAACTTTCAAATGAGTTTTCAGCTAAGCCAGGAACTTAACAGCGTCTTTTATTGATGCTGTTTTCTATGTTGGAAGTTTTTATTGGCTTGTATTTTAATAGTGATGTTTTATTTTGCGGTTTCTTTTTTGTGTGCTGTTTACACTTGATGTTTCTTTCCGCATTAATGTCGTGTGCATTATTTGTTTGCTATCAGACGTCCACACTGTCCCCGATTTGGTCTTGTAGAGTAGAGAAATAATTTTGTTTATTTTCTCATTTTATGTACGCGCGAAGTAAAATTCTACAGGGTGGCGATTGAAAGACATAAAACGAGAATCACTTTCTCAAGTACATTTTTTAAAATTTTATTTGTAAATATAATTAACTTCTTCGTGCATGTACAATTTTTAATCACTCGAAAAAATGGCTGCGTGTTATTAGTTTAGGAATCATATTATTACTAAAAGACACTCAGACAATAAAATGCCGCCGCTATTTTCTCGGTGTTTGAATAATTGATGTTTACCTCGTATAAAAATAGCAGTTTTACTCATTATTGGTTATCAAACAGTAGTCATCTTAATTTCCGAGGTATGTTGTATAATATACAAAAGATAAAATTCAAAAAAAAAAAAAAATATATATTGAAAACAAATAAGTTTTGACATTTTCAAACACTTTAATCTTTCAAAATAAATGTTGCATCTCATAAAATTACCGATTAAAATTATTAAATATTTTGTATTTAAAAGCTTTATCGAAATTTAAATTTGTAATTGATGGCATGCTAGAATAATTGAAAAATAAAAACATACAACACATTATTTATCAGAATTAGTGAAGATCCCACTCTATTGTTAGTTATAGTTCAATCAAGTTCTTCAATATGCTAATTCTAAAATTATGACAATGATAGTGCACTTTTCAAGAGACAATTTACTCAGAAATGGCATTAAACTACAAAGCTATCGCGTAATATAGCAATCAGAATTGTTTTTAATTTGAACATTACTGAAAGGGTCATTTTTAAGTTACCTTACATACCCTTTTGGCTCAACCAGCGTGCAATTTGTTTTTATTTCCAACATTGTTTAAATTGGAAATACTTAGATTAAAATTAGATTAAAATGAAATGAAATACTTAGAAATAAATTATATTGAATTTGTAAAACATTGTCGTTATATATCATTTGCTTAATAAAAGTGTTAAAATTTGTAAATTTAGAAAACGTTTTTAAGACTGCTATCTTTCATCTTTGAAATTAGTATATACTTTTAACTATGTTCATTTTTGAATCATATGAAATTAAAAGCTTAAGAAAACGGGAGACAGAGGATTTATATTTTTACAAATATTGAATAAAAGAGAGATGAACATGATAACGTTTCTGAAAAACTGCATTTATTATATTGTTTTTTAATGTGACCTTCTAAAAATCACGTGGATCTATGTGGTCAGAGATTGTGCGAAGCCAAACCTGACTTTTCCTACTCTAAAACAAATATTGACTGTAGAAAATAAAATTTTAGAATAGTTTATGATCAGTTTGATATTCAATTAATTATTTATGGTCTTTATACAGCTGATAACACTTATTTAATGTGTAAAGTAAAAACATAAGCTATTATTTTTGACGTGTAATGTGAGATTGCATGATTTATTGTGAATCTCATCTTTAGAAATATAAATATATTCTATAGAGGTTCGAAGAAAATATATAATATTTATGTTTTTTTTTTTTCATTATGTAACAAACTTAAAAGTTACATTTTTTAAATTTATACTTGCTTTCTTATGGTGAATTTCAATAATATTTAATAATATAATTAATTTATTGATAAATACTACGCTGAAAATTGAGAAAGAAATATCAAAAGAATTATATATTTGATAATGAAAAGCATAATGGTGATCTGAATTTTGTCTTTAATTTATAATAAAAAATATATTTCCATTTGAAATCTTAATTAAAATATTTATAAAACAATTATAAACAATAAATAATTTCTTTAAACAGAATGAATTTTTTTAAGCGTAATTTTCACATTTTTTACATCAATACTTAAAATATTGCTTAATATACAATAAATTTGAAGCTCATTCCAGTAATTTGAATTTTATTATTATTCGTTTTTAATAATTTTCTAAATCTGAAAAGGTTTTTAACTAGAATTAATTTTAATACATTTTTAATTAACAGAATCCAATTAAAAAATCGCTGAGTAATTATACAAACAAAATTCATGGCATATTGTTTTTCTTTTGACCTCAATGCAGTGTATTCTGTAAAGGTCTTAAACAACACAAGACATGAATGATACTTTAAAAATTAGAGGGTACATTATACAAACTACAAGAACATTAGTCTGGATATAAATTTATATGATTAAGTTTCTATAATATTATTAAAACACTAATAATCTAATTAATTTTACTTATAAGCATACTATTATTGCAATATTAATTACTGCATCTATTATATTACGTATTATATCGCAATTGAGGATATCCATTCAATCCATAAATGAGGAAAATATTTCTTTTGGTAATCTACATTCTTTCTGGGGCTTCATCTTGTCATTCCCAATTACCTGCCCCATCCTTAATTTGTGCTCCGTCCCCATCGGGGGCCCAAGCCTGGCACAGAAAGTGGGTCAAGGAGTTTCCAGACGAATCTGGATCAATACCACCGTTCCTCATCTCCATCCTCCCCGCGCTCTTCATCCTCCGCCCCCGACGGCCTTTCTTAGTGTTGACTCGAACGCCGGGTTATATTTGTTTATAAAAGATGCTCGTTCAGCGTGCTACTTTGTTATGGTTCATTCAGTGGAGGCAGGGCTCTTTGATTACAGACGGGCTCTCATTAGGCTCAGATTTCAGAATCGATGGTGGGGATTTGAGCTAGGGTTGAGACGAAGATGTTGCTCTTTGAATCTGGGATCCATAATTTTTTTCTTTTTTGATACTTTTGTCCAATATTTATATTTTTTTGCATTATTTAGAAAAAATGTCTATGATTATTTTTATTGCAGTATTTATGTCAACATGCTAATTACATATGAAGAAAAAAAAAAATAGGCTATTTAAAGAATATGTAGAAACAAATGTGTTATTAAAGTATATGTAGTAAAAATATAATTAGATATAATAGATGTAATAAAACAGTAGCACATGTAGAAAATATATTTAAATATATGCAAAAATATATGGAATTTAGAGTATATATAAAATACATATAATTTGAGTGTATATAATAATTTAACAGATGAATTGGTGTAGCTTTGCAAATCTTGGCTCTAAGCATTTGTGACACTAGACCAGAGATGAGCATTATTGTAAAGTTTATGGCTATATATATATATATATATATATATATATGTGTGTATGTGTGTGTGTGTGTGTATGTGTGTGTGTGTGTGTGTGTGTGTGTGTACATATATATGACGTAAAATAAAAAAAAATAATACAATGCAAAAAAAAAAATAAATAATTTGATGCTTTAAATGCATTTATTATTAAGTTTTTTGGTTTAGCATCTTTATTGTTACAACCACATTTAAAAGTGATGCCTTTTACAGCATGATTTTTAATTACCGATTTCTTAGTAGTCAAGTCTGAAACTTGTTCGTTCTCGAAAATGTGTTAATCCACACAATGGACTAGACCTTATTCATTTTAGTGTATTATTTAAAAATAACCACATCTATTTTGTTTAACGTAATCTTATGTATGTTCCAAAATTTTTTGTTTGATTTGAAATTAAATGAAATTATTATGTTAATTGTAGTAGCCTCTTTAGCCCGGACAGAAATGTTAATTTTTATCCATGACTTGTAAAAAATATTTACAAATATTGTCAGAAAATACTTGTTATTTGCAAATATTTTTTACACTGATAGAAATATTAAACACATTTATTTTTTTTTTGTTTAAAAATAACCATAAATGCAATCAATTTTTAGTTTACTTAGATCAGTTTTTAAAGATACGATTTACCACTTAAAGATAAAATTGTTCATATTTAAGGTAAAAAAAATTGTTCGTCCTGGTTTATTCATTATAGTTATATGTAAGCCTATTCTTTGATTGTAGGAAGCTCTTAATAGTATATTAAAAATCAATGGTGAAATCTGTTTATTCTCAGCAACGGATGCTTAATTCTGCATTTTATAACTTCTTTGTTTGAATGGTTTGCTTTCGAAAAATTCTTTTCAAGGTGTTCGAACAATACCGCATATATTATATCCTTTCTCAGAGTACATAACATTTGTCTACCATTTTGAAACCATCCCTCTATCTACCATGCCTACTTTTGAGAAAAGGACAAAGCAAAAGTATGACGTCACTTCCATTGCACACAAAAATGAGCTTTAATACATACCGAGACAGCAGTATTTTGTTCTGTAATAACTTGGCTTCGACAAATTAATGTCTTCAGATATTCCCATAGGAAAAAAGTGTAAAGTAGTCAAATTTGATTATAGTTATAACCCTCTACGTCAGTTATAGCAGTCTGGCTATCACCCAAACATGTATGACATAGAAATGCGCTAATGCTCCATCATTCTAGAATCATATGTTATGTATTGTGTATAAAGAAGGTAGAAAATCCATCCAGAAAGTCGATGAATATATCACAGTGAAATACTAAATAGGAATGCCCCGTGAGCCATTGAAACAGCAGATTAAGTTTCAACAATGATATTACTCAATTTTTCACCCCGTACGTCACCACGAAAGTGATATTTTAGCGTGTGGATTGAACAAAGATTAGACATTGAACACTCATGCAATTAAAGTATTGTTGGCCTCAGTATTATTGCTGCACTATCCAATTATAGCAGCGGTTTTCCTATTGAAATTCATCTTTAAACTATACTTACACGATATGTAACGAAAAAGAAATAACATCTCTTTCCTTAATATCCTGAGAACAGTACTGATTCGCTTTTAACTGTATAGCTAGTGCATATGTATTCAATGGATTTACTTCAACTAGTCGCAAGATCGCATTCACCTTCTTCTGCTGAAAGTCCGCAATGGTTTCTTCTATCATGACGATCGTCTGTTGGATGAGCATTTCTACTATTTCCCAATCTCTAAATCAATTTGCAGATGAGATTGGCGTTGGGATAACGTCGTAACGGATATCAAAATAACATTTTTCGCAATCCATAATTCATTATTATTATATTAACAATAGATAAAGTTCATATCGCGTTATTCTTTAACGGAATATATCACCGCAGATATTTTCAAGAAATGAAAACTCTTCATTATTATTGCTCAGTTAATAACAGATGTTTATTTGTATAAAAACACTTAAGTTAATAGTATTTTTACTGAATACCTTGGCCATGCAGCAGTCTTTAATAGACATTTACCTATTGTTCATTTCTCTTTAAATTGTTCCCCGTTTAAAAGCCTAGTAATATATATTTTATTTTATTAAATCTTTAGTTTCTCCTCAATTAATCCCTCACATAAATTTTAATAGAGTTAGTTTACCCCAAGCTCCAGATGGTACATCATACTATCACACGTTACATGCATTTATCACACGTTTTCTCGAACACTATGTACCGTGGAGGTATGATACCTTAGGCGACATTTATTTACACCGAACAAGGTGTTGTTCTTCACAGTTTATGCGGTATTGCACGAACACCCAGTGTAAACCATATATATAACAGGTGGGCTGAAAGGTTCGTAAGCTGACCCATTGATGTATTAAATCCATATGATTTTTAGTTAGCCCTAACCTTAAAAAGACACGTGTATAAATTTGACAGCTGTTGCACTATTAGTATTTGAGTTATAGCATTTTTAGTGAAGAAACTTTTTGTTAGTTTGAAAAAATGGAAAAAAAAAAGAATTTCGTGTATTAATAAAGCATTGCTTTTTGGCGAAAAAAAATACCATTGAAGCCAAGGCTTGGCTTGATAAACATTATTCGGACTTTCCACCAGGAAAATCAACCGTAGAGAAGTGGTTTGCTAAATTTAAACAAGGCGAAATGACCACCGAGGACGATGCACGCAGTGGACGCCTCAAAGAGCTGTTACCGACGAGAACATTAAAAAAAGTCAACAAAATAATTTCTGATAATCGTAAAGTGAAGTTGATTCAGATAGCTGAGACCCTAAAGATATCAAAGGAACTTGTTGGACATATCGTGAATGAATATTTGAATATGCGAAAGCTCTGTTCAAAGTAGGTGTCGCGCGAGCTCCCAATCGACCAAAAACAACAACTAATTGATGATTCTAAGCAGTGTTTGAAGCTGTTAATCGTAATAAACCGGAATTTTTGCGTCGATATGTGACAATGGATGAAACATGGCTCCATCATTTCACACCGGAGTCCAATCGATCAGTCAGAGTGGACTGCAAAATGCTATAATATATATAAAAATGCTATAATGCTATATATAAAATGCTATAATATGCTATATATAAAAATGCTATAATGCTATATATATATAATATATATGGATTTGTAAGAGATATATCAATGGGCAATTTATCTTAGTATTATTGACTCTTTTAAAGCACACGATATATTATAGGATATGGTAATTTTTTTTTTTTTTTTTTTCTATTAGTAAATTCTTAATATAACTACTTTATTTGTTAAATTCGTGGCCCAGTGGTCACTTGGGCAGAGAGCATGTAGAAGACATTCGAATATGTTGGCACTGTCCGATGCAGTCACAGATTTTAGAAGCGAAGAGACAAGCTGCCAAAGACGGCAATGTGTATACGCGAGTCATATTATCAGAGCCAGTTCGAGGCTGCCTGGGGAGATTCTCCAGATTTTCTTCCAAAAGACATTGATATACAAGAGCGTTATCTCTAAAAGCCCTCAAGGAAAATAATGCCCTATTTTATTCACTTGCAGCCAAGCTGTTTGTGATATACGCAAAGGAGAAATGGAACTCAAAGCCCACCGGAAAAATCTTACAATCTATAATTTTAAATTCATAGTTTTGCTTTTTAAATATTTATAAATAAGAACAATTTCCTGAGGTAAATTTGAATAGTTTCTCAGAATATTTTTCCTATTGAAAAATACCTTATGTCTTTAATATTTATACAAATGTTTATTTTGTAGCCATTCATTTTATCCATTTGCAAACTGAATCATTGATAACAGACATTCTCAAATTCGAATTCGATTTCAGAAAAGATGGTGAATTCTTCATTTTATTTTAAAAGATTAATGCTCTCGTAAACATTTCGTTTTGCATTTTTCGTATTTGTTTAAAAAAAGTTTTAAAATATTCATTTAAATTACCATAGCAAAACAAATATTTTTTTTTATAATATTTAATTTATAAAATATTCCCATTTCGCTCTCAAATTTTCACTGACTGCTATAATGGTAAACAAAACAATCAATCTTTTTTATTGTTTACAGAAAAACCTTCCTATTATGTTTCCAAATCAATAGCTTGATGTTGAATTCGTTCAAAAGAGGTTTTCTTTTCAAGCTTCAAAAAAATTTTAATGGATCATGCCATGGTAAACATTTGAATTTTTGTTTGCCGTGAAGCCTTTATTAGCATTATCTGCAAGAATAGATGAGTTGGTTCAAAGGAGATGTCATTGTTTCGGGCTTGCAAATTTTGGTGATTAATATCATTTTTCTAATGTTTATGCACAAATTAGGGGCAGAAATGATATCTTTCACATAACCTTAAAGACAAATGATGATTTTTAAAGCTAGTTTAAATTCTTGATTGGATAACTGATTAAGAATCTGAAAGAAGGACGGCCCTTTCTAACTTATAATGGATAGCTAGTAAAATGCATTCTTAAACGTCCTAAAGTATATTGTGCGATTTATAGATCTACATAACACTAAAAAGTAAAAAGAAATAACAGATGCAGAATCAATGATGGGATTTTTATATATTTTCTAATGTATTCTATAGTGTTTCGTCTGTTTTATAAAGGAATTTAATTAAATTTTGTGTTTTATAATGGTTTTGATGCATTATCTAATCAACTTTTTTTTTTTTTTTTTTTTGTATTTCATTTGTGAAAAATTCGTATTTACTTCTATTTCACAACAGAAATCACTATCCTCTTCAACTATGACTTCAACTACCTTTTGAAGTCTTAGATATGTCGGTTGACTAGCTGTGTGATATAAATATGTATGTGTAAAATTGAAGAAATCTTTCAGTTTGGTTGTTTTATGTATAAAAGTTTTTATCATATATATATATATACTGTCCAAAAGTTAAGTATAATTGATAATTATGTGAGTAAAGAAGGAACTGTAAATCAGAATGGCGGGAAACGTGATATGCGAGTGTAAAATGGTTATAGAATAAGAAAGCAAATCAAAAGAACGATAATAATTAATTTTATTATCCAAAGTAGCAGTTTGAAAGAAAACTGAGCATAGCAAGGATTCACACTTTAATGAAAAAAAAAAAAAAAAAAATGAAAGAAAACATTAAATAAAATACTGATGCTGCAGTTTAATAAGACGTGTGGTCACCTCTGACAGCCAGGCACGCTGCACAGCGATTTACCATACTTGCTATGAGATGATGAATGAGTTGTGGGCTCAAACGGTTCCAAGCTTCTTGGAGAGCTCTATTCAGTTCTGTAACGGAGCTTGGTGGGTGCGAAAGGGCTGCAATTTGTCTCCCGAGCATATCCCATACATGCTCGATAGGATATAAATCAGGGGAGTTCGCAGGCCACGACATGCGCTGGATGTTTTCCGCTTTCAAGGAAGTCATCAACCAGCACTGATCGGTGACATGGCGCATTATCATCCATGAATATGAAGTCAGGACTGACAGCACCTCGAAACAAGCTAACATAAGGCTCAAGAACTTCGTCTCTGTATCTTTGACCAGTCACAGACCCCGTGTCAAAGAAATGGAGGTATGTGCGGCCGTCCATCACGATGCCTGCCCATAACCATTACTCCCTTCGATGGAAAATGATGTCTTTCCGTTATGTTTCTTGGTTCAAACGTGTTCCACGTTCTCTCCATGTCGTTAACCGACGAGAATCACTTCTCAGACTAAACCGGGACTCGTCACTGACATCACATTGGCCCACTCTCCCACACTCCAATGTTGATGTTTCAAACGAGCGCGTTTATGCGCAAACGTGAGGGGAATGCAAACTGCTGGTCTTCTGGCATACAGGCCAGCATGTTTGAGTCTCCTGTAAACAGTTTGTCACAAAATTCGTATTCCTGTGGCGACTGTGAGCGTCGAACCCAGCGCTTTGGCAATACTGCCCCCTCTGACGTTGCGCACTTATTACCAGATATCGGCATTGGCTAGGGGTTGTGACTCTTGGTCGGCCTGATACTGGTTGTCGGGTAACATCTCCCGTTCTTTGAAACCTCTCCCACAGTCTTGAGATCACAGACTGGTCCACATTCAAAATTCGAGACACTTCGGTTTGTGATCGTCCGGATTCCAGCATTCCAACGATTCTTCCTTTCGCAAACATGTCCAAACGGCGTCTTTTGTGCCATCATTCACCTTGTTTAACGATGGTTAACAACGTTCCTTCACACAGCAGTTGCACGAAACTTGTCTGAACTGCCTATGCTGCGTGAATCACTTTCTCTGCATTCCAACATGCGCAGGTGTTTCGCGCAGGACGTAGTCGACTGAAAGTTTTGCATAAACCCGATGTTTCTTCTTCACCCAATTAATATCCGCAAGAAATTTGGAATAATTTTACGAATATTTACTAAATGTTTGTCGCATTTTACGATTTATGCTTAACTTTTGGAAGTAGTATATATATATATATATATATATATATATATTTCAAAAGATTCAAGTATTCAAGATTCTAGTTAGGCATTTTTAAACTCTCATCCCCCTTTTAAAACTGGCAGTGGCTATAAATTCGGAGATAATGGTATCCGGTGCTGGACATTTGATAACAGATTGTTTTCACCGGAAAGAGTTTCGGCAGGTATTTTCTTACATATTAAGACTTGATTAACGTCATTCGGTTGAGGACGTTTAATGCTGCATCGCTCTGATGAAGGCAAGATTTATTAAATGGTGGGGTGCACCCTGCAAAGGTAGAGTTACGCCTAAGAGAATATGGTCCTAACAATAGGGGGCCTATGGCCTTATTATACTGTCCAATTAAGGTGGACATTAGGGATATTTATGTGAACATGGAGAAAAACGACAAGCTGCGACATTCAGTGTGAGATGTCAACTTTTGACCCTAATCTCGGAGATAGTCTAGTGAGGGGTAAAGACAAAAGTGCAATATGCAAATGCAAAGTGCAATAAGTAAAAGATAAAGTGTAGAGTATGAAATAATGTATAAAGAAATATATGTATGTATATATAAATATAGGATAATTTTAATTATTTCAGATTAACGCTAATTGTATTAAATATAAATAAATAAACGTTTTTAAATTTAAATAATAGTACTGAATATTTTATTTCGTGTGCCTGCATTACTTCTCCAGTTTATTAAGCCTCTGAGGTCTTTTGAATCTCTTTTGATGAAAAAAAAAATATGGTGTTAACATAGATCGATTTATGGGTTATTAATACTGATTCATGACTTATTTATTATGGTTACTACGCGGTTCACAATAAAGAAGAACGAATTTTGTCAATGTTATCGCGGTTTGTTGGGTAATTTTACTGATAAGATATTTGCCAATAAAGGTATTTTTAGGTTATAGTAGATATTAACATTACATATATTACATAATTCAATTCCAACTATTAGTTCATGCTCTCCTATATATATACATCTTGTTCAAATTTTTAATCGTTCATAAAATACTTTTTATTCATCCACTCAAGTTCAAATACATTTTTGAACTTGAAGTGGATGGCACTTGATGTGAATACAGCTTTTTCAAATATTAATTCATTAATAAAATTTAATTCATTAATTTTAGTTTTTTTTTTTAGATTCAAATTGCATGTATCAAATAATAGATGGCGTCAGCTGTAAGAGGAAAATTTCAACTTTATTTGTAAAGGACTTTTCTGCAATATAGTGGGAAAAAACATTCGGAATTGACTTTAAAAAGTTTTTTTTTTTATATTACTTGTTTTTCTAATGATGTTATGTTACAAATGTATTTTTTAAAAACTGACTTCTTGGCTAGTAAATTGTAACATCCATTCTCTCTCATATAAATAATTGTCATTATTATTTCTATGAGTGTAGAAAAAATCAATCAAAAGAAAGGCTTCTTCAGCGGCAAAGGCGATATATGTTTCGAGTTTAAATTTTTGTTATAATAACATAAGTTATATGTTATTGTTTTAAAAATAATCATTCTGATTATTAATAAAAGGGAAACACTTTACAGTAAATACACATTACAGACTCGCAATCAAAGCCATTTATAACAATTCTCAGAAATGTTTTCAGCGTTGAAAATTATGATACTTTTTATTTCAGATATTTATCGAATATCAGTCTTACTACGATTTATTCATTGTTGTTTGTGATTAAAAATATTTATGCAGTCATTAGCAACAGATATATGCTTATATCGACTTTGTAGTAGACGCACAAATAAATAATCTTACAGCGTTTATTAGGGATTATTTTACATTTATGCATGTTTACTCTAATTATGTTTACTCAAGTTTTTACTCAATTAATTTGCTCAAGTTTTAATTAATTGTTATAATGAATTATTTTATAAATGAGCTTAGAAGAAATATTTTGTATTGTATAAAATCTCTCAGAAACTTTTAAGTTATTAGTATTACCTATTTTGAAATGCAATTTAAACAATTTCCTAATTCTTATTAAATTTCAATATTACTTAAGAATTTATTATTCTCATCCATTATACCACCCTGATATTATTTATTAATTGTCATTTAAAAATTTCACATTTTATTGGTAGGAGGATAAAAACTGAGATATTCGTTAATTAAATTTAATAATCCAAGTAAGTATCAATATTTCAATACATTCAAAAATATTTTTAACTGATTTACAAATTAATTCATTTTTCATAGTGGACAATAGATTTTTTTTTTTTATTTGCTGTATATGTGAAAAAATATAATAATTCTCCTTTTAAAAACGAATCATAAATATTAATGCAATTTTTAATATTTTACGATATTTTAATATAATAAAACTCTGCTCAATACTTAAAAAGTAATTAATCATTTTCGTTAAAAATGTATTTAAAATCAGTTACTGAGTAAAAAAAATTAACTAGTATTTTCCATACTTTTTAACCATAAAATAACTATCTGTATCATTAATTTATTCTTATACATTTCGTTATAAATAAATATTTAAAGTAAAGCTTACGATTAATTAGTTGTTTGGCATAATTAATTACTTCTTTATTTTTATGCATTTCACAAAAGTATTAGTAATTCACAGTACATAAAAGTATTAATTGTTTTTTATCCTTTTACACAAGAACTGGATATAATAAATTATTCATTCGTATAAAAACAACCGATTCTGATAGTTATACAAGTTCTTTGTCAAACAAAATATCAGAGAAACCGAAAGGTCTGTTTCTATTCTATTTCCGCTAATAATTAGTGTAACAATAATGACTGTACATTTATTTTTGTATCTCACGAACCAGCTGGGTAATCTTTTTTTTTTTTTGCTTCATTAGCAAAACATTTTGTATTGTGTTATTCATTTATATTCCTTTTTCCTTTCAAACATTTATACAAAAAGCAAAATAAAATGTCTGAAATCAAAAAGCGAAGCAAAAATGTCTGAAACCAAAATTGATTACGAATACAAAACGATAATATTATACGAAAATATCTATTGTATTGCGAAAATTTAGTTCTTACGTAAGTCGTTAAAAAAAATAAGATAGACTATAAAACGTTATATTTATTTTGATTGATTCTCATTGATTGCATTATTTAATAAATATTATAACCCATAAAATTATGGATATTATTTTGGAAAGCTGATTTTTTTTCAAATCTATCTGATAATTTTTTCTGTCCTTGACCACTTTAAATGATTCGCATAGGTTTTTTTTTTTTTTATAGCAACTGGAATGTAATATATTTCTTTCAAGAGTTATTCTTATGGGTTTATCTAAATATAAGCTAAATATTTCACGACCATTTTTACAAATGTTGTAATGTTGTCTCTTCGAATGAGCCCCACGTTAGACGCTATATTGTAGTGTTGTGGATTATATCTTGCAACTGGAATGTAATAAGGTGTGGTTGGGTTGAGACTGAGATACAGGGATGAGAACTCACAACTTTATTTAAACACGCACAAACACAACACACATACTAAGAAAAAAGAAAATCGTGTGAAATTATACAGTTTTTATTTTTAATTGCTATTATGAGTTTTGTTCTTACATTGAATTCCAAATTTTTTTGAGTAACCTGTATATCAGGGCAGCCAATTGTTATTATTTTTATGTTTTATTCATAACCTAGTAACAGATGGAGTTGTTGAATGCCTCAGAGAGGAGGCTTAGATTCCTGATGATGGCGTACATTCCTTACAAAATTTCTCTGTTTTAAATAACATTTTTATTTTAATCTTACTTAGAAATGTATCCCATTTTTATTTTAATGATAACTGAGTTTTTATAAGCATGCCATGAAAATAATGATAACGATTTATAAATAATGTAACGTTATAGAATGTGTCAAAAATGCTGTACATAACTAGAACTTTTTGAATTATTTACTATGTGAACTCTTTACCACTCCACTTAACTGTAACCGTACTTCGGTGTAAGAATTTTTCTTCCTGGACTTTGGAACTTTGTTGTTCGTAGTCATCCGTGGTAGACGCGGGTTTTTTATGCCTGTAGTTCTATTATTTTTGTTTGTCATATCGTTATTGTAATGTGTAAATAAAAGTATTGTAAACATATTTGAATTAACTCTCTATTTCCCATTCATTTGGATATTTCATTTTTACAGTTTGTTTTGCTAGAAAGATAAGAGAAATTTTGTATGGAATTTTCTAGTTTGGCCGATTGTTTGGTGAGGTAAAAATTTGGCATCCCTACCCGGATTGTAGTCAGTTAATATTTAGACAAGATACTTTTAATTTTGAAATGGTTAATGACGAAAATAGTAAAGATAAATTATGTTTGTTAAAAAGAAACGTGGTGTTTCTAGAACATCCATTACAAAGATTTTAACAAAATTAGAATCTGAACTATCGAACAATGAAGAAATAGATATTGATAAATCAGAAGAATTAGTTGAAATGTTAATTATTAAACATGATTCTTTAAAAGAAATAGAGTAATAAATTAGAACCTCTTTACGAAGAAGAAGATAATGAAACTGAAATTCAAAATAAAGATGAATATGAGGAAAAAGTTGCCGTTCGGAAATTTCCTGCAAATAAAAAAATTTCGTTTGTTAAAAAAACAATTGTGTGAAAATAAATGCGGAACAAAAAGTAAATAATTAAATGAGTCGAAACAAATGGATAGCGTACGAATAAAATTGCCAAAAGAATGAATTAAATATTTTTTTAGAACTTGTCACTAATTTTACAGAGGTTCTTAAATTGATTATTATTTTTTTTTTTTTGTAAAAATTGAAAAACTTTTAAGAGAATGCAGAATGCTACCGTATATAAGCATTTCGTTTTATAGAATAACACGTTCTATAAGCGAATATTGTAGATACTTAACCATCCAAATATCTCATTAGGAGCTTAATTCCCTAGTACTCATCATTTGTAAACACCGATTACATATAATTAAAGCGAAGTCCCAGCAATTGATTTAGAAATCAGGCAAGTAGAATGTCAGCCTTGCCGTTTATCGATTCTAAATTGAAAGGCCAAAAGGTTATAAATAGTAGTGGAGGGCATTCAATTGGTGTTTCCTATCTTGCCAGTCATTTACAAAAGAAAAGAAATTACAGTTTTGCTATAAATTAAAGTAGTACAAAACAGTTAAAGTAGCTTAACAGTTAAAGTATTTTTTAACCGTTAAGCTGCACTCATTTTCCTTTTTTAACATGTAATTCCTTTGTAATTTTTAAAATATATCACCTCCATCTAATCGATTTAAAACTGTTGCCAAACGTAAATGGCACGACCTTTTTTCTTTTGTAACAAAATAAAGTCTTTTACTTTGATGTGTTCTAGAAAAAATATTACCCTTAAATGACTAGTTAAATCCACCAGAAGCAAAAATTAATAAACTCAAACTGGAAGCTGGAATATAAAACTCAAAGAAATTCGAAAAATCAAAAAAGAGAACACTTGTGCAACAGTTAATAGCTTCTAACACGTGCAGTAATAAGAAAATAAAAAAAAAAGTTGCATTTGAACGTTCTCAATTTTAGAAAGTAGTTTTACCATATTGCATTGCTTTATATATTTTTATAGTAAAGGTAGTAATATTACAAAATTCCCCTAATTAATAAATGCCCTAAGCATTTTTATATATATGGATATCATTAGATTATATTAGTAGTTGATTAGATTTAAAAATAGTAGTAGTATAACAGCCTATAAAGTATAGTATAAAAAAGGAAAACAGCGTTGTGTTGATGACTAGTTAAATCCATAGAAGCAAAAAATTAATAAACTCAAACTGGAAACTGGAATATAAAACTCAAAAGAAATTCGAAAATTCAAAGAAGAACACTTGTGCAACAGTTAATAGCTTCTAACACGTGCAGTAATAAGAAAATAAAAAAAAAGTTGCATTTGAACGTTCTCAATTTTAGAAAGTAGTTTTACCATGACATTGCTTTATATATTTTATAGTAAAGAGTAATATTACAAAAATTCCCTAATTAATAATGCCCATAAGCATTTTTATATATATGGATATCATTAGATTATATTAGTAGTTGATTAGATTTAAAAATAGTAGTAGTATAGCAATATAAGTATAGTATAAAAAAGGAAAACAGCGTTGTGTTGATGACTAGTTAAATCCATAGAAGCAAAAATTAATAAACTCAAACTGGAAACTGGAATATAAAACTCAAAAGAAATTCGAAAATTCAAAGAAGAACACTTGTGCAACAGTTAATAGCTTCTAACACGTGCAGTAATAAGAAAATAAAAAAAAAAGTTGCATTTGAACGTTCTCAATTTTAGAGAAAGTAGTTTTACCATGACATTGCTTTATATATTTTATAGTAAAGAGTAATATTACAAAAATTCCTAATTAATAATGCCCATAAGCATTTTTATATATGGATATCATTAGATTATATTAGTAGTTGATTAGATTTAAAAATAGTAGTAGTATAGCAATATAAGTATAGTATAAAAAAGGAAAACAGCGTTGTGTTGATGACTAGTTAAATCCATAGAAGCAAAAATTAATAAACTCAAACTGGAAACTGGAATATAAAACTCAAAGAAATTCGAAAATTCAAAAGAAGAACACTTGTGCAACAGTTAATAGCTTCTAACACGTGCAGTAATAAGAAAATAAAAAAAAAAAAAAGTTGCATTTGAACGTTCTCAATTTTTAAGAGAAAGTAGTTTTACCATGACATTGCTTTATATATTTTTATAGTAAAGAGTAATATTACAAAATTCCCTAATTAATAATGCCATAAGCATTTTATATATATGGATATCATTAGATTATATTAGTAGTTGATTAGATTTAAAAATAGTAGTAGTATAGCAATATAAGTATAGTATAAAAAAGGAAAACAGCGTTGTGTTGATGACTAGTTAAATCCATAGAAGCAAAAATTAATAAACTCAAACTGGAAACTGGAATATAAAACTCAAAAAGAAATTCGAAAATTCAAGAAGAACACTTGTGCAACAGTTAATAGCTTCTAACACGTGCAGTAATAAGAAAATAAAAAAAAAAAAGTTGCATTTGAACGTTCTCAATTTTAGAGAAAGTAGTTTACCATGACATTGCTTTATATTTTTATAGTAAAGAGTAATATTACAAAAATTCCTAATTAATAATGCCCATAAGCATTTATATATATGGATATCATTAGATTATATTAGTAGTTGATTAGATTTAAAAATAGTAGTAGTATAGCAATATAAGTATAGTATAAGGAAAACAGCGTTGTGTTGATGACTAGTTAAATCCATAGAAGCAAAAATTAATAAACTCAAACTGGAAACTGGAATATAAAACTCAAAAGAAATTCGAAAATTCAAAAAGAAGAACACTTGTGCAACAGTTAATAGCTTCTAACACGTGCAGTAATAAGAAAATAAAAAAAAAAGTTGCATTTGAACGTTCTCAATTTTAGAAAGTAGTTTTTACCATGACATTGCTTTTATATATTTTTATAGTAAAGAGTAATATTACAAAAATTCCTAATTAATAATGCCATAAGCATTTTATATATATGGATATCATTAGAGATTATATTAGTAGTTGATTAGATTTAAAAATAGTAGTAGTATAGCAATATAAGTATAGTATAAAAAAAAGGAAAACAGCGTTGTGTTGATGACTAGTTAAATCCATAGAAGCAAAAATTAATAAACTCAAACTGGAAACTGGAATATAAAACTCAAAAAGAAATTCGAAAATTCAAAGAAGAACACTTGTGCAACAGTTAATAGCTTCTAACACGTGCAGTAATAAGAAAATAAAAAAAAAAAGTTGCATTTGAACGTTCTCAATTTTAGAGAAAGTAGTTTTACCATGACATTGCTTTATATATTTTATAGTAAAGAGTAATATTACAAAAATTCCTAATTAATAATGCCCATAAGCATTTTATATATATATGGATATCATTAGATTATATTAGTAGTTGATTAGATTTAAAAATAGTAGTAGTATAGCAATATAAGTATAGTATAAAAAAGGAAAACAGCGTTGTGTTGATGACTAGTTAAATCCATAGAAGCAAAAATTAATAAACTCAAACTGGAAACTGGAATATAAAACTCAAAAGAAATTCGAAAATTCAAAAGAAGAACACTTGTGCAACAGTTAATAGCTTCTAACACGTGCAGTAATAAGAAAATAAAAAAAGTTGCATTTGAACGTTCTCAATTTTAGAGAAAGTAGTTTTTACCATGACATTGCTTTATATATATTTTATAGTAAAGAGTAATATTACAAAAATTCCCTAATTAATAATGCCCATAAGCATTTTATATATATGGATATCATTAGATTATATTAGTAGTTGATTAGATTTAAAAATAGTAGTAGTATAGCAATATAAGTATAGTATAAAAAGGAAAACAGCGTTGTGTTGATGACTAGTTAAATCCATAGAAGCAAAAATTAATAAACTCAAACTGGAAACTGGAATATAAAACTCAAAAGAAATTCGAAAATTCAAAGAAGAACACTTGTGCAACAGTTAATAGCTTCTAACACGTGCAGTAATAAGAAAATAAAAAAAAGTTGCATTTGAACGTTCTCAATTTTAGAGAAAGTAGTTTTACCATGACATTGCTTTATATATTTTATAGTAAAGAGTAATATTACAAAAATTCCTAATTAATAATGCCCATAAGCCTTTTATATATATGGATATCATTAGATTATATTAGTAGTTGATTAGATTTAAAAAATAGTAGTAGTATAGCAATATAAGTATAGTAGTAGTATAAAAAGGAAAACAGCGTTGTGTTAAAAGATTTTTGTCGGTTTAAAATATAAAATCTATTGAAAATATCAGCCGAATATAAATTCAATAGTTTGCTTCTCACTGTAGCAAGTGTATAAGTAGAGAAAAAAATATTTCAATAAAACTATCATATTTTTGAAAACCTTTGTCAAAATTATGGAGCTATGAAGTATATTGCTGCTTTTAAAGTACTATAAAAAGAAAACAGAGGAACATGACTATAGAGGAAATGGACATAATTTAGAAGGCTGTCTATATTACAACGTCATTTTGTCACTATAACATTTTTTAGAACTAATTAGAAATCTTTTTTTTTTTTTTTTTTTTTTCATATCTGGAAGATTTTTTATTAATTAACCCTTGATTTTGAGTTAATCATTTTTTTAAATTCAAATAATTTTAATTAAAAAATGTTATATAATAGTCAGACAAATGATAACATTAAAGACTAATTTGCTCTATAAAACATTTATAAAAATATTTTATAGGCAAATTAGAAACACTTATGAATGTTTTTTCTCAAATAATCTCCCCGTGCTCAAGAAAAGCTTTACAAAGTTTATAAGATATATATTTTTTTTAAACATTTCCTTTAAATTTTATGCATTCGACTCCTTGTCATTCTTGAACCTTTTCGTCTCATTAAGACGAAAAGGTCGTCTCTTCTAATTTTGGGACATTTTCTCTACAGTCACTCGACTAACGTTTTTAACTAAATGACCTAATATTTTCATTTATTCAGAAATGCATACTGATATCACAACAATTTGCTCTTGAGAAGGATGAGGACTATCTTTTTCACAAATATTAGACCATTTGTTTTGAATTTTTTTTTTTTATATACTCTTACACTTCTGCACTGATAAAAATCATAGCGCACTTACATTAATGCTATTAATTTCAAAACGTTTTTCAATTTTTGCAATTTCAATTATCAAAAATTCTTAACACTTTATATTACTATGGAATTTTTTTATCCATTTTCTTCAGGCAATCGAAAACATCTAAAACAATTGAAGAAATATTTTATAGAGCAAATTAAAATCACGTATAATGCATAATATTCATCTAATCTTTCTTATTTGATTTACTCTTGTATAAGTCATTTCCTTAATTAATTAAAATTTTTGAACCGAAAAAACTCGAAATCTGTTCAAGGTATAAATAATACAAAATCCTTCAATTGTGTAAAAATTAATTCTAATTAATCTTTTTTTTTTCTAATGCAGCTGGCAAATAGACCGTGATCTTCGCCATGAGGGCTGCACCGATGTTACTCACTTTGCATTACCCAGGGGGCGAGTGTAACTTGATGGTAAGCCACGGACGCGGCGTAACAATGCCCCCGCAGTACTCTACGATCCTATTAGGACCGGGACCTACAGCTTAAAGTGGATTCCGAACCACTACAAAACACACATGGGCAAAGCCGGGATTTGAACCCGATACCTGCGGTACCGAAAGCCAGAGCGCTAGCCATTCGGCCGTCAGGCCGTAATTCTGAATAATCAAAAAAAATAATTCAATGACAAAAGGACATGTTAATATAGATGTCTTGACAAAAATAATGTAAATCAACACTGCTAAGTATTATAAGATATAATTTTTAGGGTGAGTTTAATGTTTTCACCCATAATGATTAATTAATTCTTAATAGGTCCATGTGGGTAATATAATTCTATATGTAATATATATGGTCATAGTCCAAATATATAGTCATATATTTGTATTTATTATAATTTTTCAAATAATTTTTGGCATACTGAATTGCTGTCTATGTTAAACAAGTAAATGTTATGAAACAAAAAAAAATTAAATATATTTTTAAATACTTTTAAAAAAATTATTTTTCCCAAAATAGGTTAAAACTCAAAATCAGCCAATTGTAAATGTCGTTCCTTGCTAATATTCTGTTCCTTCCTAAAGATTTGGTAAACCATGTTCGATAACAAAGTTATCTCACAAAATAAATAGCCATAATTACATAACCGAATTTCTGTCTCTATTACTCTGATTCAGCTATTACATGAATAACCTTCAACCCGGCTTTGAGGGTCGTGTATCTGACTAAGATTAAAAGCTTAATCAAGATAAAATGACTCGCGCATGGAGCTGGCTCATTGGTGTGCATGGTATTAAATCTGCTGTGTTTAACACGATGTTAAGTAATCCGATCCAACAGAACTGGTGGAGGGGTTGGAGATATAACTAACATGGGTTGAAGATAGAAACTTGCAACTTTAAATACGATTATTTGGATTTTATCGGTAAAATGAACTTTTTGCTAATAAAAACCGGAGTAATCTTGTTTAAACCTATCAAGCTTCTTAGTAATCTTTTAAAAACTACTAAATGATTTATCTTAAGTCGATTTTCAATATTACTCAACTGCAGACATGATTTAAACCACATTTGGAAATATAAATTTCTGCATTAAAAATAAAGGCCTTTGAAAAATTTAATGTAAGGATTGTCAGTTAATTTTGCATTTTGAAAAGAAAATTTTAATATACTGCCAGTATATGTTATATGGACATGATGAGTTGCTAATCAATACTGGTGTACCAAAGTCATAACTTAAAAAGTGCAGGGAGAACATCCATCGACAATTGATCCACATTTGTGTATTTTGTTGTAGGAAAATTAGGAAGGATAGACTCTCTTCCCTATCTGTTGATGTGAAATTTTCTACAATCAGTGCCAAGATTATTTTTTAAGATCTGTAAATCACGAACTTCTCTTGCATATTCGTTAGCAAAGAATTACTACTGGGACATTGAACGGAGAAAAAAAAATTAAAAGATATAAAAATTCGTATTTTGTTGTACTTTCCAATCTCTTAATGGTATGAAATAATAACCAATCGGATTACGTTTCTATACTGAATTTTAATGCAATTTCTTAAACGGTATTTTTTTTTTGTTTTTAAATTTATTTATTGAATTGAATTTGATAATTTTATTAATTTAAGGATTAATTAATTAGAAGAATTTTTAAGTACCATATAAATTCAAAGGACACATTAGGTCACAGATGGAATGAGAAGAAAAACAAGTTAGACAGTAAAACAGCAGAAGGAAATTTTTAGAAATAAAGTAATACCCTACCAGCTATAAGCAGTGCGATAAAAGTAAGTTTCCTTCTAAATTCATTTGGTGTATGCAGACTTTCTCTGAGGAATCTTCCACTTTCCTACATTCGGGATTTTTTTTTCTGCTGCGTTCACTAAATTTTAACTTAAAACTTAGTAAAGGACAGTAAGGATCCACCATGTCTTCCTGAAATAAAATATACCCAAAGGGTAAGAACTCAAAAAGTTGATAGATCCTCTTCAAGGACGGGTTGACCCTTGCGTTAGACTATGGACTCAGTACTTCTTCTTAGATTTTGGATTCCGTAAGTGGAGAGGGAGAGAGAAAAGGGAGTGGAGAAAAGAGTTCCGGCAATATGGAGGGTGCAAATACAAAAGTCTTAAAAGAAACTGGCCTTTAAAATAATTTTGTAAACATTTGTTATATAATAGTGTTTTGTGTGTTAGATGTTGCAATTGTGCAGTGCTGTCTTGGTAATTTTAATAAATATGAAAGACGAAAGTTTCGTTATTATTTAAAGAAATAATTCAGTTTCAACCATAAAACAACACTGAATCACCACCACACTCATATTTGTCCCTAATTTCTTCTATAACGATATCGTGAAAAAGTAAATGAAAAATATATCTATAGTCATTATAGCCTTTATGTGATTTTCTTCATTTACCTATCATGACTTGAGATCCCTCTACATAAACTTTTTCTTGCAAGTGTATGTATCACAAAAAGAGGTAAACAAACTTCACTGTCAGCAATCTTTTAGAGAAACTTGATATAAAGAGATATTCCCATATAAAACAAATCCCTACAATATAGTTTGATTAAATTCATTAGCTTAAGCATAAACCCCTCAAATTAGTACTGAGATATATATTTTCCTCTGCTGTCTTCATTTTAATAGTAATACCAAGTGTTACGCGTACCGAGAAAGACTGCTACCTTATATTTCCAAAAGGACTACTTCAACTCTATTCCGTTATGATGAAAGATATATAAAATATATTCCTTTGTTGGAGATGAGTGAAAATATACCTGAGCTTCGATACTGATAACCTTTTTAAACTCAGTCGCATGGATTTAGTCCCAGCTGAAAAGTAATATTATGTTCACTGCAGTGAAAGTCAAATACAGGTAGAGAATATATTCAGAATAAAACTGGTAGACTGTAAAAGTTAGGAAAGGGATTGTTATAAATTAGCTTTATTAAATTACCCGATATAAACCTGTTTTTCTATGTCTATGAAACATTAAAGGCGCTTATTTTCTTTTAGAATTATAATTCAATACTTGAAGAATACAATAGTAGGAGTTGGAACAAGGTATTTGTCTCGCTGCTAGTCACCTACGTACAAGAGGTTTTTTATTTCTTCATTAGCAGACTAAATACAACAATTGTCCTTCTGTTAGTAACAGAAATATTTGACGCATTTCCAATATTTTTAGCATGTTAAAACTGCGCAGTGATTAACTCGTAAGTTAAAAAAAACAGTAACCAAAATACGAAAATAATAAGTAGTCAAAAATCAATTTATTTACTTCCAGTTAAAGTTAGTTTAAATCCTTCATAGTACGTTATAATTATAACTAACAGAGTAAAAAGATTTTTATTAAATTAAATTTCTGTTATTTAAAATTATGCCGAGGACTGGGTCGTATTGATAATTTCCCTCTCGAGCAGCCCAATACAAACTAGCTTTGAAGAAGACATGTCGTGAGGGTTGCACCGACAAAACATATCATTTAGCACAACCCAGGGGACACACATAACTTGATGATATTCTACATACGCGGAGTAACACTATCCCTTTAAAGTTCTACTGTCAAATGAGACCGGGACATATGGTTTAAAGTGGATTCTTAACCACTACAAACATCCATAGCATCGCCGCAGCTCGAAACCTGTGGCACAATGCTCCAGAGTCATTCGTCACCAGGCCTCACGGTGCAGACAGGGAAGCACATTAGAGGAAATATAAAAAATATTAACTTGAGAAAATGAGAATTAGGCCTCGAAATGGAATTCGTTAACATCTGCCAAGTTGGTTATTGAGATGCGCATTTGTTCCGCCCACAAGGCGTTGAAATAGAACTTATATAGACCCCTGAAAGGAAAGAGGAATCGGAAAACGATGAACTCAAGTGATTCCGCAAACATTTCAATGTTGGTTTGGATTATAAACCAACTGAAGATTCTTCGAAAAACTTTAATTCTTCGAATATTCTGAAATGGAAGGATATGATTCACTGTATTGTAAAACGAAACTTTCGTACTAGAAAGCACGTTTACATGATTAACGATGCTCAGATTGTAAGAATATAAAGAATTGTCGGTGTCGAGGTCAACTCAAAACGCTCTACACCTTGTAACGATGGAGGTAAGCCAGAAGTTCAGTATCAGAGACTAAACTATATATGAATGGATTGAGGGATGAATTGGATGAAAATGGTCATCGTCAATATTTTGTCACATGTGGTACTACTTTATGGTATCACCTTCGTAAATGTCGTTGTATGTAGTGCAATTGGCAATCGAGGTTTTGTATCCTGAATGACCAAAATCGAAACGTTATCAAATCGTTCTTGTCACAAATTGCCAAGTTATCAAAATTACAAAGCCATTTCGCAGAAGAAATAGGACGACTTAAAAAGAAAAGATAATCTGTTAAGGTACAATAAACGTAGAAATTCTGACAAAGTAGTATATATAACAATGTGAATGCTCGAGATTACTGATAGAATAGGAAATTTTGCCAATTTGAGTGATAAGAGTTTTATTATTATGTAGTCCATAATTCTTTATATTGAAAATCTAGTACATTTATTTGTAATGTTTCTTGTACTCTTCCTTACAAGAAAAGAGAAACACTCTCTTATTGCAGATTAATACTGAGGTCCTTGGCCGCTTGGCGGCCACTAGCTCCCTGCATTGTAAAATGCTGAAACATAGCTGTGGTCTCATGCCCTTTGAGCTAATAAGAAAAATAGATTATTAAATGACCTTTTAAAAAAAAAGAATTATTTATTAAATAAAATTATAAAATGAAAAATAACAAAAATTTCAAAAGTGTAGATGCTGAGGAAATCAGTTGCTTATAATCAAAAAGTAAAACAGAATGATCAAAGGACAAATTAGGAGAAAAAAATAGTTTGGGAGAAAAGTGAACTTTTTCATCTAGACAGTTGTGGGTAATAAATCAGTCAAAAGATAAAACACTATGGTCGATAGATTTTGCAATAATTTTTAATTTTGTCACGTCTTATATTCTTTATTTTTATTTTTTTGTGATAATGCGCAATTAATTAAATGGAAGTTACATTGTTGCATTATATTTTCTTTGAAAGAGCTATTTCTTTGAAAGATTTCTATTGTTTGTCTATTGTTTGTCATGTGCATTTTCAAGTAACTTTCTTCATAAATGTTTTTACCAAGCTCATAAGTGAGTAAGTAAGCAGCCTCATTTCCAAGGTGATGGATGCGCTTCTCATTGAGAGTACGTTCCTAGTTTATAATGTTTGTAGATATTTATTTTAAATTATGAATCTGTCAGATTAGCTTTTGTCCGTTGGTAATTTGAAAAATTTATAGAATAGCATAGAAGTAAAATAAGCATTAATTTCAGCTCACATTTCGTGGTCGAAATGCAGTGTGATCGCGATTTTGCAGTTATTAAATTCCTTCTATTAGCTCACATTCTCCTTATATATATTTTGTTCAAATTTCAATCGTTAATAAAATACTTTTATTCATCCACTTACGTTCAAATGCAATTTTTTTTAACTTGTAGTGGAGGACACTTGATTTTAATGCAGTTTTTTCAAATATTAATTCAGTAATTAAATTAAATTTAATAATTTTAGTTTTTTTTAGATTTGTGTTGCATATATCTACCAATAGATGGCGCCAGGTAAACTTAAAAAATGAATGAAAATTATTTATAAAAGGACTTTCTGCAATAGAGTGAAAAAAGTAGGAATTTTCTTTAAATTTTTTTTTTTTTTTTTTTTTTTTTTTATATTACACTCATGTCCATAAATTAAGGATAATGAAGTTCAGGCAAAGAAAGCGACAGAAGCAAAACAAATTTGACTTATTTGTAAAGTCTATTTATTAAACAAAAGGTAAAGAGCAAAACAGATGCTATATGTTTGACATAATTAATAAAAATTGCGATTTTTACTCCCTGAGCAAATTTCAAAAAGAACCTATTTACAAAAGCAGTATAACATGATTAGTATGATGGATAATACGGAGTATGTCTCCCGGACGATGCAATACAGGCCTTACAACGCCTAGGCATGCTGAGTATCAAATTATCAATCTGATCTTGGGGGAATATTACACCACTCATCAAGCAATGCCTTCCGAAGACAGGTGGGTGAGGTTGACGGGCTGCAATTCGTCGGCCAAGCACACATGCTCTATTGGATTCAAATTCGGTGAGTATGCTGGCCAATCCATACGGGTGATATCCTCCAATTGAAGGCATTCGTCTACAATGTTTGCACGGTGAGGACGGGCGTTGTCATCCATAAACAGAAATTCAGCCCCCATGGCGCCCCGAAACAAACGTACATGTTGTTTCAGAATGGCATCCTGATAGATGTGGCCTGTCATCGTTACACTCTGAACATGCAGGTCAGTTCTGGAACCAAGAATAATTCCTCTCCAAACGAGCCATCCTGCACCACCGTAACGGTGTCGTTCAATGGTGTTCTCTTGGTGGTAACGGGTACCTGACGCTCTCCATATGAAAGTCCGGCGAGAATCAGACTGCAAACTAAACCTGGACTCGTCGGAAAACATCACACAAGACCACTGTTGCGGTGTCCACAATGCATGCTCTCTACTCCAGGTTAATCGCAGGCGACAATGAGTTGCGGTAAATGGAACACATCTGACAGGCCTACGAGCATATAGACCAATGTGCCCTAAGCGTCTGTACACGGTCTGCCTTGAAACTGTCGTACCGGTAGCTGAAGAGAGCTGACGAGACAGGTCTGATGCTGTGCTCCATCTGTTTCTTTTGGCAGTAACTGCTAAATACCGGTCCTCATTCGGCGTTGTAACTCGGGGGCGACCTGTGCTGTAACATCTACTCGCATTACCATAATCTTGGAATCGTTGCCAAAGCCTGGAGATGACACTCTGGGCGATTCCAAGTTCCTCGGATACTTCCAGCTGGGTACGTCCACATTCCAGTCGTCCGATAATTCCTACCAAGTAAAAATCATCCAAATGCTTCCTTTGTGCCATAACTATGCGGTTATTGCACTGAAAGGCTTTTAAAGCGCTTGTGAACAATTTTACTTCTTTTGCCACCATTCCTTATATACCCTCTCTTACACTCTCGTCATTGTGACGTACTATCCGCGCCATCTGGTGGTTTCCTGTAATTTGCATATTCTTCTTCAAGATGTGTGTGATAATTCTACAGGTGAAATTTTTATTTTAGAGTTCAATTTCTGTGTGATTCTGAATTATCCTTAATTTATGGACATGAGTGTACTTGTTTTTAAGGATGGTTTTATTCTCAGAAAATAATCATCGTAAATCAATTTAAGACAAAAACGAGACAATTCTTGAGCTAACTAGCAGAAGAAGAAGTCAATGAATCTTGATTCTAAGGGAAATTGCAAAATGATTTTTATTTAATAATAGTTACATTTAATAATAATAGTTACATTTAAATATCTTAATAGTTACGTCTCGTTAGGCCATAAAATAATTTTAAAAATTTTCTCAGGCTTTTTTTTTAAATAATGGTTCCTATAAAATGCAGAATATAGTGAATAATATGTAACGTACCTTATTTGCATAATTTATCATTTATACATATTAAAAAAACTGTCGCGTTCATATCATTTGCATAATATGAACGTGACAGTTTCAAATTATATTTCAAAATACTGAATATCTTTTTTCTCATTTAAAAGATTTTAAATTCAGAAATACCAATTTATATAATTTTGATATAATTTTTAAACAATCTTATTACGTAACTTTTTAAATATATACTTTTTAATTTTTAATTAATATTATTTAGTTATACTGTAATTAATTATTAAATATTTCATTAAAAATAAAATAAATCTGTCAATTACACACTGTCATGTTATAAACATTCTATAAATATCAAAAATTCTGAGAACAAATTAATTCTCTTTAAACAAATAAAATCCCGCCACAGAAATTACTGAACAACTATATCCTGAACCATTGCATAACAATCTATCAATTGGTATTTCAAGTTTAGAAAGACTTGAATGTTAACCAAATCTTAGAGAAATCGCCTCCTCGTTTTGCGAAACAATAGTGTCATCTATCACTGCCTGCCCTTTGATGTTTATTTAATGAAAGGCTTCTAGAATGTAAGGAAGTTCTTCAGCAATATTCAATGTTGTTTGATCCAGAAACAATTTTATTCTAAATTGCTCTGGATACATAGTAAAAGCAAATGACAGAACTGTTTTACTGAAATCGATTCTCTCACATGTTTTCCTTAAAAATAGTTAGAGATGATATTTTAAGAATATATCATAAAAATTATTTTTAAATATATTTTAAGATATTTAAAAAAAAATATTATTTTTAAAAAATATTTTTTATCCTTTCTTTCACTCAGATTGTTAACATTTATGCAAAAATACATGTTTTTTTTTAAACTCCAATAACTGATAAAAAAAATTCATATTTATTATTTAAACTTCTATCACAGATAAATAAATAATTATTTCAATTCCTTCTATTAGCTCACCTCTCTCTATATATATCTTGTTAAAATTTTCAATTGAGCAATAAATATTTTTTATTCCTCCACTCAAGTTCAAATGCATTTACACTTCTGAGTGGATGACACTTGATGTTAATACAGTTTTTTTTCAAATATTAATTCATTAATTAAATTTAATTAATTAATTTTAATTTTTTTAGATTTAAAGTTTCATAT